>CANXYC010393976.1:0-28742 GCA_948193065.1 Aleurites moluccanus
TGAGTAGAGCTAGTGTCACTAATTACCATTCTAAAGATTAACATTACTGTCAAAAGGAATATGATTTTAAATAAGAAAAAAGACAAGGTTAACAAATAATATATAAAAATATATAATACATATAAGTAAGCATGGAATAAATATATTATTGGGCATTCGAATCGGCAAAGCTGAAAATAATTTAATCAAAAAATTGATTGGTTGAAAATATTTTGTGAACAAATAGATACTTATAACTTGATACATTATTTTTCGTCATAAAAAAATTATTCAAATAGTTTAAAATCTAAAAAGTCTATTTATATTTTCATGACTTAATTATTATTATTATCTGTATAGAAAATTGACAAATTAAATGTATTCATTAAATTTAAAAAAAAAAAACTCTAAGAAAAAATATTATAAAGGAAAAATAGGAATGAAAGAAAATTCAATTGTATTTCAGAATGAGTTAACAGGTTAAGGAAAAACTATTAATATATAAATCTACTGTAATTATAGCAAGAGGATGACATTAGCGATTAATATATGATGGGTATTTATAGAAATAAAATAAAAAATTCATTAATAATATACCTATATAAAATTGATTTCAAGAGAATAATACACACACTAAAACCAATGATTACTAGAGAATCTACATATTAGCTGAGAAAAAATCAAAAATATATCAGCTTTATAATTAGAACAATTCAAAATGACTTGTGCAAATAAATAATCATACGCAACTAAAAAATGAAAGTAATTAAGTTAAATATTAAAATAATTATAAAAAAAAATAAAAATTTTCAAAATTCAAGAGGGCACGTGCCCTTTGGTTTAGTGTCCTTTCGTTTTCCCATATATATCATTAAAAAGCAAACCAAATAAGTTCGAAAGTGACTCTTCAAAATAGTGAATACCAAAGTGACTCTTCAAAATAGTGAATACCAATAAAAAGATTGAAATCAAGATGAACTAACTAATCAGCACAACACATCAGTTAATTTCTCTATAGATGTGTTTCACAATCACTCTCCAAATCCTCTGCACCAAATGCTTGATACTCCAACTCAAGCAACTTGTTTCATTGATTGCAACCTCATTACTATTAACTAGTCCAATCATAGTAGCATTGTCATAGTCCAAAAGGAGATTTTTAAAATCTTTCTTTTAAGCAAGTGTTATTCGAATTCAATTTATTTAAAAATAGAGATATCCGTTCCGTTATTCACTCCGCTTCGAGTCGGGTAACGAGATAGGTCGGGTCAGGTAATATCCATTTACATATTTTTTATATTTTTCTTTATATATATATATATATATATATATATTTTACATAAACAATAATTATAAATTAAAAACATATAATTATATATAAATAAAATATATATAATATATATAATAGGGTCGGATTCGGATTGAATATTATCATTATTGGAACTCAATTTAAATCTACTCACGGGTATAAAATAAAAAATCAATTATGTCCCATTTACTAAATGAGATGGATATTACTTTTTTCATTCAAGACAGAGTGAGACGGATATCCGCTGGTCGGAAAAAAATTGCCATCTTCATAAATTTTATAATTTGATTTGATTTGAAACTCAGAAGCCTCTTTAATGTTTATTACTCCGGATTGACCATAAAATTAATTTCAGAATTAATGCTGAAATTTTAGATTAAATACATATTTGAAGGATTTTCATCTTTTTTTTTTCAAGTAAATTTACAGAAATTATTTGGGTTGGGCTAGCTAAAAGTTGTTAATATGCAATGGTAGATCATGGACTGTATTTATCATCCTTCTTTAGCATACATCCGTTGTAATATATTTCTTATACAGCCTCGTAACAATAGTAATGTTCCAGATTTATGATGTAATAAACTTACTAATGGCCCAGTGGTAGTATCTCTCAGTTCTCTTGCCTTATCGAGTAATCCAGCCACCACTAATCCCTTCGAGTGCTGGAGATTCTAGCCGAGTCAAGGCCTTTGTTGAGATTCTAATTAACAATATCTTAACCTTGTAAACGACTTCAAAAGTTTCATGTCTTTTAAACAATAGTTTATATGAAGTTAATCATACAGTTAATTAAAAATGTAAGTTGGCTCATTAAAAGAATATCTGTAAAATTTATCCAAGCTGGAAAAATTTTAATTAGTGGTTGGAAATTGTTAATTAAAAATTACCTCATATTTACAACTGCAAAACTCTTAGGTATAACAAGTTTTATAGAAATGTTCACATTGCCCATTTTACTTCTTATTATTCTTTTTAGGATAACTCAAATCTTTTGGGCCAACACTTTTGCCACCCTCAGAAGAAACAATTTCTTGCCCTTCCTGCAATTTTCAGGTATACAATATTATCATCATTTCTTTTTTTTTTTTTTAATTTTTGTGCTTATAAATTAAACAAATTTGTACTATATCATGGTTTTCTTTTTAGCAATTTTGCTATATATATATATATATATATATATATATGTTTTTTTTTCAGTATAATGAAAATTTCCTCTCATTTCCACTGTTAATTTCTTAGACCTAATCATTGATAAATATAAAATTAAGTAACCAATTTGTATTTTTTTTTTATGTACATTAGCATATTATAACTTGTAATGATTTTATTGGCATGTTTGAGGTTGCCTCTTAATTTTCAATGTATATATAGTTCATTCATGAAAATTATTCATCACTAACTCAGTTTGTCAAAACAGACAGAAAGAAAGAAATCATTTAAAAAACAAATGAATTTATTTGAAAAAACAATTAATTAACTAAAAACAAAAGAAAAATGATTTTGAAGCACATAAACCTTCATCCATGTTATTTAAAGTCATTAAATATCCATGAGTTGTCTAAATTTGCCATATCCATATTAACAAAAAATTGATTGTTAGAGGATTATGTTGGAATCAGATCAAGATTATTATATATTAATCTAGACTTAATTAGTAAAATTTATATTTTTGTATAGATATGGCTCCATATCAATAGAATATAAAATTAAAGTGGGTGTTTGACAAAAAATTTTAATGGAGCTGTTATTTTTTTAGTTCTCAACAGCTGTATCATATTTATTTGTTTACTGAAACTGTTAGTTATTAAATAGTTAAACAGTTGTTTATAAAAACCCCAATTTAAAACTTTTTTTTTTTTTTTAAAGTTCAAACTTATTTAAATAGCTCTAATTTAGAATTTTTTTTTTGCAAAGTTCAAACTTATTTAAATAAAAAAATTAAATTACCCTTTTAAAATAATAATTAAATTAAAAGATAAATATTAGTACTTATCATTAATGGTCATTAAACACATTAATAGCTAACAACCGATAATAATTTTACTAAATATTAACAATCAATTATTAGGTAATAGCCATTAACTATCAGCTATCAATAATAGCTAATAGTTACTACAAACCGCTAAACCAAGCGATACCAAAATATTAATTTTTTATTAGTAATAGAGCTTAAATTCATTGATTAGTTAAAAAAAAAAATCTATAATGCAACATATCAATATAACAGATATAATAAAATTTAATATCTTCTGATACATACTGTTAACACTAATAACTAATAACAAGTATGCAATTATAAGATTAAATCACCAGATATATATTAACAGTGCGACCAAATGTCTATGATAGTGCTATAACATATCGGTTGATAATAATACTAATTCTTATTAACATCAGATTTACTTTTAATCGAATAATTTATATGCTATTAAAATGGGTTATTTGATGTAGCATTCTAGCTAATATTTTCCATTGAATTTTAACAGATAAACAATGTCAAAAATAGGTGATGAGAATCCCTCAAAGATTTATGATAATAATGATCCACATCCTCCAAAGGTATGTGTTCAGACAACAAATCTGGACACAACCAAGGAGAAAATCAGCTCTTCCTTTAATACTTCACCAAGGCTACAAAGGACATTCACAAAATCATTAAAGAACTGTCTCTGCTCGCCGACCACCCATGTTGGCTCATTCAGGTGCCGGTTCCACCGGAGCCCAGCTGGGATGGTTCGTGGATATTCTGTTGGCTCAAATCTATCAGAATTATCTACTAAGTCACGTTCAATTAGAGATAATATGGTTTAGAATTTGATTAGTGAAAATTAAGAAATCGCTTCTTCTCAAGTCTCCCAATATTTGCATTAATTGAACATTGATTGAGATTATATTATCATTTCTTATTTAATTAGTATATATCTGATTTTTTTTTCCTTTTACAATTAGTTTATATCTATATGAATATTGTTTTGATTTTTAAGCGATGAAGCTTCTTATTATGTTGATGGTGTTGATCTTGATCATGGGAAAAGGCAAAAGTGGGTTGGAATTTCTTCTTCTTCTATCTTTTTAGTAAGGCTTTTGTTTATATTTGCAACGTTGTTTTGTAAGGAAAGACAACAATTTGTTCAAAAAATGGAAATTGATAAAGGAGACACAATTGAGAGAATGGAGTTTGTATATTATATTGTGTGTTTGTATAAGAAATACAATTTTCTCTATATATAAGATACAAATAATATAAAAGGAAATAGAATAATATAAGATAAGGAAAGAAGAATGATTCTAGCTAAAGATTGTGGCATGGAATCAATAAAGAAAGGAAAATGATTATCGCCAAAGATTGTGGCATAGAATTTGATATATATATTAACATCTCTCTTAAACTGAAGATGGTAAGGAAACAACCATCTGAAGTTTGTCAACAAGATCACAAAAGTATTGAGGCAGATGTATATTTATGTATATATCAGCAGTTTGATCGAGAAGAGATTGGAATAAGGATGATAGTATTTTGAAGAACATGATGCCTTACAAAATGACAATCATTCTCAATGTGTTTAGTATGCTTATGAAACACATTATTATGAGCAATTTGAATAGCACTATGATTATCATAATATAAAAGGGTAAGAGACGAATGATGAATTCCTATTATATGAAGCAATCAGCGAAGCCAGATAAGTTCAAATGTAGTGTTAGCAAGAGCTTGGTACTCAGCTTCAGTGCTGGACCTAGATACTACAAATTGTTTTTTACTTCGCTAGGAAATGAGAGAGTCACCAAGAAAAAAAAAAACAGTAACCAATAGTGGAATGACGATCAATGGGATCCCCAAACTAATCAACGTCAGAGTATGCTCTCAATTCTAGTGAAGAAGAATTAGAAAAATGTAAATCATGAAATAAAGTACCTTTCAGATAACAAAGAATGTGAAGGACAATAGCAAAGTGAGTTGTATGAGAAGCAAACATAAACTGACTAACAATATGAATTGCATAAACGATATTTGGACGAATAATAGTGAGACATACAAGATTGACTACCAACTGGCGATAAAGAGTGTCATCACTAAGGACTGTACCATCAGAAGCAGAAAAATGAGCATTTGCCTCAATTAGAGTATTGACTATTTTCTCATTTGTGAGACCAACACAAGAACTAAAATTTGTGGCATATTTTGCTTGAGTAAGATAATAGCCAATTGAGTCGGATGAAACTTCAAGACTAAAAAAATAACTAACTGCCTGCTGAGAAATGAGGCAAACTATTTGTGGCATATTTTGCCAAGATCTTTAATTTCAAACTGCCTTCTGAGAAATGATTTAAGATCACTGATGCCCTGCAAATCATCTCCAATTATTATCATATTGTTCACATAAGGAAGTAACAAAATGCATCTATTATTAGTTTGTTGAATGAACAAGGCATGATCATAAGAATTGGATTGAAAATCAATTTGACCAATAATAGAGCTAAACTTAGCAAACCAAGCTCGAGTAGCTTATTTTAAGCCATAAAGAGCTTTTCGAAGACGACAAACTTTATGAGTAGGATGATCAAAACGAGGAGGAGGTTGCATATACACTCTTGAGAGAGATCACCATTAAGAAATGCATTCTTAATATCCATCTAAAATAATTTCCAATGTTTGACAACAATAATAGAGAGAATACTGCAAATATAGGTGATGTGAGCCACAGGAGCAAAAGTTTCTTCATAATCAATCTCATATTCTTGTGTAAAACCTTTGGCTACAACTCAAGCTTTATAACACTCTACTGAACCATTTGCTCGAGTCTTTATTTTGTATACACATTTGCAACTAATAACAAACTTGTCAGGGGGTAAATCCACCAATTCCCAAGTATAAGTGCTTGTGAGAGCCTGTAATTCTTCTACTATAGATTTCTACCAAAGAGGGTCAGTACTACCCTCACGATAGGTGTGAGGTTCATGTAAGGAAATAATAGTAGAATAACAGTGAAAATTACGAAGATTAATATTAGGTTGTCTTACACGAGTAGAACGACGAGGAAAAGAAAAGTTGAGAGTGGATGACGAGTCAGATGGTGAGGAGGAATCAACAATATCCAAGGATGATGGAGAATCAACAGGAGCAGGCGAAGTGAGAGCAATATTGTTTGAACTAGGATACCCTGCAAAGTCATCAGTAGGAAATATAATAGAAGGATCTGTTAGAAAGGATGAAGGAACAGATGAAACCTTGAAGGATGAAGGAGTAGAAAACATCTCATGTTCCCAAAATTTAAAATGACGAGAAACTCGAAGACACTGAGATAAAGGATCCCAACACTGATAACCCTTATGTTCAATGTCATATCCTAAGAAACAATAAAATCTAGCCCTAGGTTCTAGTTTTATATGTTCATAAGGTTAGAGAAGAACAAAACAAGCATTGTCAAAAATATGAAGAGAGTGATAATCAGGTGGTTGACCATATAAGCGTTCATAAGGAGAGATATTACCAATGATGGGGGGTTAAAACTCGAGTTATTGTATAGACAGCAGTTAAAGTAGCTTCCCCTTAAAAAGATTCAAGACACGAGGAGAAGATTAGAAGGGCTCTAACAGTATCCAAGATATGTCGATATTTACGTTCAGCGCTACCATTTTGCTAAGATGTTTCTGGACAAGAACAATGAACAATATTCCCATTTTGAGATAAAAAATGAGATAAAGTAGAATCTTTATATTCCATAACATTATTAGTTCGAAAAATTTTGATAAAAGAGTTGAACTAAGTTTTAATCATGGTAGCAAACTGAATATAAACTTGAGGTAATTCTGATCTATTGTGTAAAAGATAAATCCATGTATAACGAGAAAAATCATCCACAAAAATAATAAAATAATGATATCTTCCCATTGTAGGATGTGGTACAGGTCCCCAAATATCATAATGAATAAAATCGAAAGGTTTAAGAGAATTATTATCATTAAGAACAAAAGGTAAAGTATGATGTTTGGATAATTGACAAGAAACACAATCAAATTGTTATGTTTTAACGTCTCATAAACAACCATTTGAAATTATGGAACTAAGTCTATAACTAGAAACATGCCCTAACCGGGAATGCCAAAGTCTAGAAGACATAGTAGTAGCAACAAAATTATTTGGTAATCAAATAGAAGTAAGCTTAAACAATTGTCCCACTTTACACCCTGTCCCAAGTACTTCCCTTGTCTGTGGATCTTGCACAATATAACCATGACTCGAGAATTGTAAGGTAACACCAAGTTCACACAATTGACCAACAAAAATTAGATTCAAAGAAAGTCTAGGAACAAAAAAAGTGTCAAAAAGAGATAATTGTGAGGTGGAAACAGTGCCAATTTTATTAACATGTAAAGTAGAATTATTAGCAGTGTGCACAACAGGTGAAATGGAAGGAGTACTTATGGAGGAAAATAAGGATGAATAAGATGTTATGTGATTGCAATAGGTGGAATCAAAGAATCAAGAAGAAGAAGTACCTAGAGAAATAGAAATGACAAATGATGTAGAAGTACCAAAATAAGTGTGTAACTGTTAGAGTAATGTTTGAATATCATGAAGTGAGAATTTAGGAGAAGAGGCAGCAGAACCCTCAACAGCAGCAATAGTAGCAAAAGGACGAGCAGGTCTAGAAGCATTCATATTAGAAGTAATAGAGTTACTTGTATTACCATAAGACTATCTATTTTGAGGTCGTTTACGACAATCCCAAAGTACAAGACTAGGTTTCTTGCAATAGTAACATATATGAGAGCGTGAGACCCCTAAAGGAGCAGCTAAGGCCACATTAGTCTGAGATATAGTTTGAGAATAAGGAGGACCTGGAGGAGTAGCCAATATAGCATTTGTGGATGGTAAAGATCACTCGGCACTAAGAGTGTTAAGGTGAGTCTCCTCAGAAATCAATTCCCAAATCACAACATCCAATTTAAGCAAAGGACTGTGATGTAGAAGAAAAGCACTAATAGACTCAAATTCAGAGCGAAGAGCCATAAGAAGATGCCAGACACATTGGCGATCATGAAGTCCCATACAGAGAGTAGCAGAGGCAAAATCAGGCCATTGAGGATCACAATTATGTAACTTATCCTAAAGAGTCTGAAGTTCAGAGACGTAACTATGAATGGTCTGATTAGATTTTTGTTGAAGACGATGGATTTGACGATAAGTCTGAAACTGGTGAACATCATTAGAAATAGAATAACGATCTTTAAGAGAAGACCATACCTCCTATGCAGTGTTGAATCATTGAAACTTGCCCTTGATACTAGTAAGACAAGTGTTACAAAACTAAGTCATGATTTGATATTTTGCCATCCCATTAATCAAATCTCTCAATAAATTTATTATCATCTTCATCAGGTTGTTTGATAAGTTGGGAACCTCACCAGTGACATAATGTCGGAGAAAACGACCTTTCCAAAAATTGTACATTTCTTGGGCTCACAAATTATAATTGAAGCCATCAAAAATAATAATGATTGGTTGAAAAATATGTTGTGTAGAGTCAGAAGTAGCCATGTGGTGCAGTAGTGAACAAAACTAATGCAAATAATAACAAACCAAACCTGAAATCTTAGTATAGAGGCCGATTTTGGCCAAAATAATGTCAAAAATGAGGTCATAAGGGTCCAAAATATCGGGAACCGGTCAAACTTTGCAAAAAAACGGTTGAAAATACATTGAACCGGTTGAAGAAAGAAATTTGAGTCGATTCGACCAATGGAGCTGACCAGAAAACCTAGTAACAAAATCAAACCACCAGAAATCAGAAGCCCTAAACCAGAAAATAAAGTCAGAAAGTATGAAAAAAGGGGAAAAAATTTTAAAGTTCTGATACCATAATAAAGAAGACACAATTAAGATAATGGAGTTTGTATAATATATTGTGTTTGTATAAGGAATACAATTCTCAATATATACAAGATACAAATAATATAAAAAGAAACATAATAATACAAAATAAGGAAAGAAGAATGATTCTAGCCAGAAATTGTGGCGTAGAAACTGATATATATATATTAACAGAAATGAAATATAATTTTTGGTTAATTATTTTTACAACTGTGAAATTTCGAGTTTAATGAGTCTCCTCACCGGAATAAAATTTGTTAAAAAAAATACACATTTCATTTTTTATTTGGAATATAATCAATAAAAAAAAATTGTAATATTTTAAAATTTAAATTACTTGAATATTGAAAAAAATAATATTTACATTTTGAATGGCAATCCTTAAGATTAATTATTTGAAAACAAAATTGGAATAGTTTTCATTCTAAAAAATAATAATAATTTTCCTAGAATATAGACATTTATTATTATTCATTTTCATTCATACAAGTAAACCAAACACGGTTGAAGTCACAATAATAAAAATTAGTTTCTAAATTCGTGTGTGGCACAATTTATTATTAAAAAATATTTTTAATTAATTTTTGTGTTATAAAAAAAATAAAGATATATAATGTTATTATAAATAAAAAAATATATAAATATAAAATTATTGTTTACGTTATATAAATAATTATTGTTATAATAATTTTTTAAAATATTCTCTTTTTCAATATTTTTATTCATCTTTATAAACTAATATAAAAATTCAAATTATCCATCATTCAATGAAAAAAATTATGGGAGAATATAATGAAATCAATTATAATATATTAAAAATATAATTTTATGGTAATTATTTATTTATTTATGTTTATATGATTATTTTTTATTTTTTCATTTAATTTATTTAAATAAGGTTATTATATGGAAATTAAAAAAGTTGTTCATTTTTCATATTAAATACCCCAATTATATTGACATATGTACACAAATTTAGTGTAGTATGATAAGGATTCAAATTTTATTCTCTGTCTCATTCAAAGTAGAAGTAGGACTTCGAATGGTTTTAGAAGAGGATTGAAAAATATCATAACAAGTCAAGAATTAAAAAAAAAAATTATTGAAAAAGGAAAAAAGAAAAAAGAATATCCCGAAGCTTTCCTTCATGATTCAGGTGACCAGATAAGATTTGAGGATCAACTACTTCATAAGCCCACGACCTCCCAAAAGAACATCTTGTTATACTCCATTCGATTGTCATGTTTAAATTTTTTTTTTTTTCATTTATTTCACAAAAAACATTATTTTGTTGCATTAACAAGTTATTTTTGAAAAGGTATTGTGAATTTATGATATAAAGTTCACAGAGAATAAATTAACAAAGATACTAGACATAACAAATTTACTTGAAATGTACAATAAAATATAAGGATTTTTTACATAGTTAATCCAATTCTTAATTTAGACCTTTCTGTATGACTCAGCAATTTACCATCATATATATATATATATATATATACGAACTCCAAAACAATGTTTTTATATGCTACAAAAATAAAATTAAATTAAATTAACAAAAAAGAAAGAAAGAAAGAACATTCAAAAATCCTATAAGAGTAGCTCAAATCAAAATTCTGCAAATCGAGGCATTTTGTTTCAGTCAAGAAAAAGAAATCGAAATTCAAATCAAAAGCCTGCCCTTAAAAAGAGGTATACCCCTTCATAAATCAGCAAGTGGTGATACAGAGAAAAAGGCAACAAATAATTTGAATCTTGGACAAACTTTTGACATCAATATAGTTAGCAGTTATGGCTCAAAATTCTCAAATTCTGAACTGCACGTAAGCCTGCAGAAGTTTTATAATAAGATCACTAGGCCTTGGATTTCTTCCCCTTGCTGTCTGTGGATGGGTTGTTTTGGAAAGGGAGGAATGATTTGCCACCCATGTATATTCTCAAAGGTTCTGGGACCTCTACACCATTTTCCTTCTGATAATTCTCAAGGATGCTGCAAACTGTTCTCTCCGTTGCAGTCAGGGTAGAATTCAATAAATGAACATATTGCTTTGCCTGCTCATTGTTCTGCAACCAAGCAAAAATACAAACAACAGAATATAAAATGGGAAATATTTTTTTATGCAATTTCATACTTGGGACCCTTTATGTGAGATGCCACTATCAACGGACACATAACTCTGCATAGTTTTGGATATTAGGTTTAATATTCAAATGAGTTATTTGATAATGGAATTGTTCATATTTCGTTTAGCTTTTCAAGGAAAGTGTGCCAATACCGATTCCTCATGTTCCCCTCTTGCATTTTTTAATCCGAATTCATTTCTTGTATAAATTATGCATTGCTGTTTAAGTTGTTGTCCTATCAAATCAATGTTTATTCTTCAGTTTCTACACCATTACATCCTAATAATACAAGTTTGTGACACATATTCCTGAAATCACCTATGATTGGGAAAAAACAAGGATGGCCAAAGCAAAATAATAATAATAATAATAATAAAGAATGAATGAGAATGAGCGAGCTGCAGAAGTTGACAATTTCTTTGAATTAAGGAAATGAGGTGGTGGTTGGGCTAGGAGTAAGAAATCATCTCCTAACAACCATTAGAGATATGCTTTAATTCAGAGGAATGCAGAGAGACAATTAAAGGATATTTAGGCGTAAAGGATTTCTTAGCCTCCATTTCTTAAATATAATTTATGTTCTTAAAAAAAATTGTAAGTAAATCCTTTCAGAGTATAAATAAATAATAGTTCAACTATATTAGTCAGTGAGCTTTCTACGTAGATTTAAGAACCCTTTTAGGTATGGATAACTAAAAGCTCATAAATGTACAAGTAAAACCACCTAGACCTTGGAAAAGAAATAATGCCACAGAAATTTAAGAACTTCCTAGTTTTCTTTAGAATTGCATAATATAATTCTAAACCAAGTGTGATGCCAATGAGACTCTAGGTATGATGCCAAACAAATTCATGATGTGAAGCCTACTAGGTTACAATCTTTTATTTATTTATTTTATTATCATGCAAGATTTCAGATTAAACTCAAGCCATATCTCTTACTTCAATCTCAAACATCTCCTCCAGCTAAACCTACTCTATCCCCCTTTGGTTATCCTACAGAAATCCCCAAAGAGCACCGTCCATGTTACTAATGATATATAATTAACCCCTAAAACCAACTTTAATCCACCTTTAAATCTCACTGTGGTCTTACCTCGCTTTGCGGGGTTGATTCAACCCCTCTTCCCTCCTACATGATTTGAATATAAAGCAAATAGAACAAGTTTATAAAAAGAGCACGAAGTAGTCACCAGTAATTTGCAAATAAATACTTTGTTCATCATGTTATGGCGTGCTCAAATGGTAGACCAGAGATATAAATCTAATGATAAGCCAGAAATATATGATATACATGGCAGCCGTATTCAATAAGAACAAAAGAAGTGTACAAGACATACCTTTTTCTGTCCATATCGAATTTCTAATCTTCTTGCCTGGTAGTCTGTACAATTGGAACAAGAGACTAACTCCCTGTAAGTATTTGAAGCAGGGAACCATCCCTCCAAATCATACTTTTTCGCAGCCGCATCATTTAGAGCTCCAGAAACAATTGACACAACTTGGTAGGGGATATTCAGCTGTTTGAGAAGAAGGGAATTGTCAGAGTACAACTTCACCGATATGAAATTATTAGCATGTCACTAACAAGGCCTTGCCTTACAATCTGGTCCATCTTTTCAGAAACCATTGTTCATGTGAGAGATTGGTTACACCAATTTCTACATATCTTAAGGCATGTGTAAGTCATAGAGCCAAGCATGTTAAGTTGGGAAACAATTAATATTTTCCCCAAAACTGAGAATTAAGAGAACAATATAAAAAAGAGAACTTTTAAAAGATAGGATATCATACCATTTTGTAGAAGTCCTCAGAGTTCTTGATCATTTCCTCATGCATGTCCCAAGAATCATTGCCATTTGGGCTAGTAATGCAAAACTGCTCCACTTTCTCAAACTGGTGAACTCGGAAAATTCCCAATGTATCACGACCATGTGAACCAGCTTCTTTACGGAAGCAAGACGAGTACCCAGCATATCTGACAAAAGTGTGAAACTCATGAGACCAATACAATCATAGTTTTTTGTCATTTATATGTTAGGGTTTTATTATGATTAACAGATTTAGGTTTAAGAGAATTAGGGATTTGAGAAGAAATAGAATATAATAGAGAAATAGGGAAAGAAGAGGATAATTGAGGGAGAGAGAGAGAGATAGAGAGAACTAAGGAAAGAAAGAGAGTTTGTATTAATAGGAATGAATGAAACACAAGAATGACTGACCTTGGTTTATATATGCATTCCAAGATACTAATTGCTCGATATACAACTTCCTAGTTAAGTTTTACTACTCAACTGCTATGCCTAGTCAGCATAACAACCTAGCAGAATGCTTATCTCCTGATAACTAGAAGATATCTGACTTGCAACTACTTCCAACTCAGCTACAACATATGCTTTTAACTGCTAAATACTCTTACATACAATTAAGACTTCATTTTCCTAAATCTCCTCCTATGATGTGTAACAAGACCCCTTCCATCAGCTCTTTCTTGTCCCCATGAAAGAGAACAAGCAAGGAATTGGGCTGAAATGAAGGTCTGATCTTCCCAAGTAGAGTACCCTATTGTTAGGTTCTTCCATTTGATTAACCCTTGTAGGATCTCCTTGTTGTCCCTGGTGATGGTCCTGGTCTGTAAGGCTTGTTCAGGTTCTACAATTATAGAATCTTCTGCCATAGTAGGCAGCTCTAGTAGAGGTGTGATAGACTCCCCCAATTTCTTTTTTAGTAGAGATACATGGAACATAGGATGAATAGATGTTGGAGGTAACTGAAGTTTGTAAGCTACCTGTCCCACCCTTGCCAGCACCTAAAATGGGCCATAATACCTGGCAGATAGCTTAAGATTGTGCCTTAAAGCTAGTGATGTCTGCCTATAAGGTTGCAGCTTCGAATAGAACCAATCTCCCACTAAAAATTCCCTTTCACTTCTGTGTTTGTCCTGCCGCTGTTTCATCTTGTTTTAGGCTATTGTTAGGTTATCCTTAAGTAGTTCCAGTAGTTGCTGCCTGTGTTGTAGGAGCTCTCCAATAGCTGCTACTTTAAAAAAAATCAGGCAGTAACAAGGGAGGGAATGGTGGTGCATAACCATAGAGAGCGTTAAAAGGAGTCATTTTAATGGCATTATGGTATGAGGAATTGTACCACCACTCAGCTAAAGGCAGCCACGTACACCAAGCCTTAGGTTGGAGATGTGTCATACACCTTAAGTATCCTTCCAAGCATCGATTAACCCTCTCAGTTTGGCCATCTGTTTGAGGGTGATAAGTTGTGCTATAAGCCAATGTAACTCCCAAAAAAGTGAACAATTCCTTCCAAAACAGGCTGGTAAATATCTTATCCCTGTCAGACACAATGGTTAATGGAGTTCCATATAGTCTGAAAATTTCATTCAGGAATAGTTGGGCTACTGTAGATGCTATAAAAGGATGAGAGAGAGGTTGAAAATATGCAAACTTGGTAAATATGCATACTACCACTAGAATAGTTTCCTTCCCTTTAGACCTAGGCAATTGCTCAATAAAATCCATTGAGATATGCGACCAAGCTTGGGAAGGAATTGGTAATGATTGTAGCAATCCAGGATATAAGCAATGTTCTGGTTTGCAAGTGACACAGACCTCACATTGCTGGACCCACTCCCTGATTTGCTTTAACATTCCAGACCAATAGAAGTGTTTTTGTAGCCTCACATAAGTAATTTGTATCCTTGAGTGGCCTCCAAAAGCACTAATGTGATATGCATGTATTAACTGTTGTTTAAAGGAGTTAGTATTGCCAACATACAACCTGTGCTTGTACATGAGCAGGCCATTCTTGAGTTTAAACCCTGGATGTGCATCTTTGTCAATAGCCAATTGTTGAACCAATTTTGTAGCCTTTTCATCTTGATCATAGTTGATGATATTATTCATCGAAGTAGGTATTACTTGCGAATGCAGTGCATTAACACTGCAGGCCTAGTTGTGAGAGTGAAGAGCTACTAAATCAGGAACTGCATCACACCCTTCTTGTGTCTTATCAGCCACCAGATGTTGCTCTCCAACTGGCCTTCTAGAGAGAGCATCTGCCACTTTATTTTCACTGCCCTTTCTATACAATATCTTGTAATCTAAGCCTAACAACTTAGATATACCCTTCTGTTGGAGATTAGTGTATAACCTCTGTTCTAAGCAGTACTTTATGCTCTCATGGTCTGTCTTTATGAAAAACTGAGTTTCTTCCAAGTAGCGTCTCCATTTAGTTACTGCATAAGTGATTTCAAGTAACTCCTCATAAACTGAGAGAGTTTTACTTCTTGGACCAAAAGCTTGAGAGATAAAAGCAATTGGATGCCCCTGTTGCTGCAATACTACCCCCATCCCCCAATTACTGGCATCTGTTTCCACAGTGAAAGGTGAGTTGAAATTAGGTAGAGTTAGGATAGGTGCATGTACCATTCCATCTTTGAGGTCGTGAAAGGCCTTGTCTGCTTCTGGATTCCACCTGAATGCCTCCTTTTTAAGTAAATCAGTCAATGGTTTATTAACAATTCCATACTAAAATATGAACTTCCTATAATAGCTAGTCAAACCCAAGAAAGCCCTGAGTTCTTTGACTGTAACAGGAGTTGGCCATTCCTGCATCACCTTAATCTTCCTAGGATCAATGGCAACACCTCTTCTATAAATTATATGCCCCAAATACTCCACCTCTGGTTGTGCAAAAGAACATTTAGAAAGTTTAGCAAATAAGGTGTGGGTTCTTAGGGTTTGGAAAGCAATGGATAGGTGTTGTAAATGGTCTTCCCAGGTTTTGCTGTAGATTAATATGTCATAAAAAAAAACAAGGATGAATTTTCTTAGGTGTGGTCGAAAAATATGGTTCACAAGGGCTTGAAATGTGGCTGGGACATTGGTTAATCCAAAGGGCATACCAATAAATTCAAAGTGCCCATGATGAGTCCTAAAGGCTGTTTTTTGGATATCACCAGGCTGCATTCTAGTGGTAACCAACCCTTAAATCTAACTTGGAAAACAATTGTGCCCCATATAATTCATCCAACATGTCTTCAATTATGGGAATTGGGAATTTGTCCTTGATTGTTTAGTCATTAAGCCTCTTGTAATCCGCACAGAACCTCCAGCTCTCATCTTACTTTTTAACCAACAGGACAGGGGATAAGTAAGGGCTGGTACTAAGCTGAATGACAGAGGTTTGGAGTATTTCAGTAACTAGTTTCTCAATTTCCTGTTTCTGAAAATGAGGGTATCCATAAGGTCTGATATTAATTTGTTGTGTGTTTGGTAGTGGTGGTATGGCATGGTTGTGGCTCCTAAAGGGTTGTAAACTTTTAGGTTCTGAAAACAAGTCTTTATAAGTCTCAAGTAGGAGCTTTAGGTCTGAATTAGGGTTAATTGTTGTTAATGTAATAGGTTTGTTTAAGTCATTGGGAATCTCTATATTGCAAATACAGAATAGGGGAGATTGGAAGTCTTGCCTCCTTCTCATTATTTTGGTGGTGCTCTTCCAATTATTCTTTTGTGAGATGCCCTTGAGAATCACTTGTTTCCCATTCAAGTAGAATGAATTGCTAGAATTCTCAAAATCAAACAATATGGGGTTAAAACTCCTTAGCCAATCCACTCCCAAAATCATATCAAAGCCCCCTAACTCCATAACCATCAGATTGAAAAAAAATTCCTGAGTTTGCATTTTCCATTTAAAAATCTGGCATTGATGATTACACATTATACTCCTCCCATCTGCAACTTTAATAGTAGTTGCAGGCACCCTTATTAAAGCTAACTTAAGTTCTTTAGCCACTCTTTTATCAATAAAACTATTGGTGCTTCCACTATCAATTAGTATTACTAACTGCCTATTTTGATACTTGCCCACTACCTTAATTGTTTCAACACCTTGACTACCCTCAATGGCACGGACTGACAGTTCCATTTCTTCTTCTACCTCCCCTTCCATACTCCTATCCTCATCCCCACACCAATCACCTACATGCTGGGATTCTGTATCTTCTTCAGCAGACAAGGCTTCAACTGTCCTAGGTTGACATTGGAGGCCAGGGAAGTATTTGTCCCCCACCTATTACAGGATCTAGATAGGTTCCTGTTGGGCTGTGGAGGTGGAGGAAATGGTTTTGAAGGAAAATTTGTTAGTTTTGGTGGAATTGTAGTACGTATGTTGTTACCGTTTTATGGTCTTTGAGTGAAAGTATCAGGTTTGGAAATGATGATGGAATTTGGTGGTTTTGGTGGGTAAGGGAAGTTTGACAGTAGTCTGTTGGTGGTGGTTGCAGTAGAGTAGAAATTGGTTTTGTTTTGGTTATTGGTGGATCTTTGTATCCAGGTACTGGTTTGGTGAGTTTTAGGGTTCTTGGATATAATTCTCTCCTGCAGCCTAGCAATCTCTATGGCTTTCATGATGCTTGAAGGCTTCATCATTCTCACTACTAATCTAATCTCATCCTTTAATCCTCCCATGAATCCAAATATAAAATATTTTTCCCTCCATTCAGGCATAAACCTTTCTAACCTAATTCTTAAATCCTCATATTTGTTCAAATAATCCTCCACAGTACCCTCCTGTCTCAATCTCATGAACTCCTCTATGATATCATTCATGTCTTCATCTCCAAATCTCTCACATAATGTTGTTTCAAATTCATCCCAAGACCTAACTCCTCTAACCCAATTTTGAAACTAAGCATCAGCCCTATCCATCAAGTATAGACTGGCTAATCCCACTCTCTATTCATCAGGAACTTGATAGATGTTAAAGCACTTAACACATTTCTTGAGCCAAGTTCTTGGCTCCTCCCCCTCAAAATTCAACAATTTCACTTTAGGGCAAAAAAGATTTTTGTTTCCAGAGTAATTACCTCCAAGATTAGTAGTTGCAACTCTCATGTCTGCAATTTCTAGATGAACCTGAATTGCAGCTGTGTTGGTATTGCCAATCCAGCCCCAGGAGAGTTTGGAAGGATCCCTCTCTCTCCCATTATATTACTTCTGTTTATACTTATCTCTCCAGATTCACTATTGTTCACAGTTTCTTTTCCTTTTTCTAGGACTAGTTTACCCATAAACCCTCTCAATTCATCAAATATCTCTTTATTCTTGTTGTTGTTGGATCTGACTTCTTCCTTGAATTCTCTAACTTCCTCTTTGAATTCTTTAAACTTTGTCATGTTCTTCAGAGTCGTTTTATGGAGGAATCAATACTGCTCTTCTAGTTCTGCCATCCTTGCTCCTTCACTGCTCACTATTGTTGATTTTTTCATGATGTACAGCTATCAAAAGTTAATCCAGAATGAATTATCCTCACGTAGCAGCTCTAATACCAAATGTTATGGTCTTATTATGATTAATAGATTTAGGTTTAAAAGAATTAGGGATTTGAGAAGAAATAGAAGAGAATAGAGAAATAGGAAAAGAAGAGAAGAGAATCGAGGGAGAGAGTTTTTATTAATAGGAATGAATGAATAACAAGAATGACTAATCTTGGTTTATATATGCATTCCAAGATCCTAATTGCTCGATATACAGCTTCCTAGATAAGTTGTACCACTTAACTGTTATGCCTAGTCAGCATAACAACCTAACAGAATGCTTATCTCCGAATAACTAGAAGATATCTAACTTACAACTACTTCCAACTCAGCTACAACATATGCTTTTAACTACTAATTACTCTTACATACAATTAAGATTTCTTTTTCCTAAATCTCCTCCTATGATATGTAACATTATACCACTGATCACAACATAATTATAACCTGATTGGTAGTTGTGTGGGATGGATCCAATCATCTAAATGATATGCACATAGAGGTTGCTCTGCTGTAGCAATTAGGTATTTTTCATCTCCTTCACCAGTCACCTATCAAAAAACCAACAACATTGGTCATTCTTGAATTGCATCTAGGACTGGGTGTAATTGAAATACAGAAGAAAAAGAAAATTACCATTGCACACACACAAATAAAGTTTTTTTTGGGACCTAACTATCACAAGGCAAACATTTTTCAAGATTTAGCATAAAAATTAATATAATGCTTTTCTTCTTCTGTGTGTGTGGGTGGGTGGGAGAATTATTTGTGACTTCCACCAGGTAACAAAATGTTAGCTAAGATTTCTTTATCTTATTAAGGAAGGAGGCTACGGAGGGGAATAGCATAACAAAGGACACAGGGAAAATTCATTAAGCACAAAGACATCAGAGTTTTGACAACCAAATAAAGTTGACAAGGCACAAGAATAATTTTTATTATAAATACAAAAGTACAAAAGACATTTATACAACCAGGAAAAATAACTATACAAGGATAATTATATTAAAATTATATTATTTCTACTTGCATAAGGTTAACAGCATTCCCATCCTAATAACAGTATAGAGTTGGCAATTTGACCCTCCCCGCCCCTAAGCCCTTACCCTTCAGGGTATACCCACCCCATTAATGAAACAGAGGTGAGGATGGTATTAGGTCGCTCCACCCACCCCCTTCGCTGAATTTGCCTTAATGTAAATTATATATATTCCAATTATTATTTTGTGTATAAATTTTGAGTTATATGTATACACAAAATAAGATTATCTTAAAATACATAATATTTATCAAATATTAATATTTTTTCTCAAATATGAATATATAACATTACAAATTTTATACATATACATAAATATTTAATGATAATATATTTAAAAATAATTATTTTAATAATTTAAGTGTAAAAAAATAATGTGGGATACCTGTACCCACTTCGCGCTGCCCCTACCCTGATTTCTAATGGGGCGGCGACAGTAATTGCAAAATCTATCTTGCCCTACCCTGCCCCATTACCATTACTATAACAATATACGAGTTGAAATTTACAGGAACGCATGCATGAATTAAGGAGAAAATATCATAAATAGCATCTATATGATCCCAAGACAAAATTATGCAACATCTTAAAAAATTAAACATTCTTGCACAAGCGAGCAAGCGCAAAAACAGGGAAAAAGAAAAGAGAGAGAGAGCGAGAGAGGGAGAGAGAGAGAGAATCTCAGCATACCCACTTTACCTCTTTTTCGCCTTCTGCCCCCACCTCTCTATATTTGAACATCTAAAATTTACTGTTTTTAAAATCATTACCTTGTAAAGTTCTTCATCAAATTGTGATAACTGAGCACATTTTGACATAATGTCTTTTCTCATGAAAAAGGGAGTCTGCAAGGCTGTGTAACCCCTCTTCTCCAAGAAGTCTAGGCCAAAGTTGATCAATGCCTGATTAAGTCGTACACCGTCACCTTTCAAATAAAAGCCTCTGCCTCCAGCAACATTGGATCCTAATAGTTTCAAGCATGCAGCATTATGTATTAGATAACCAAAAAATAAAAAACTCTACAAGGAGAACTCCTCCTATATAAGCTGGAGATTTTCAACTTTTAGTTAATAAGTTAAAGATGAAAATGTACTTAAGATTAAAAATTTGGAGAAATTACATTCAATAGATGATACAAACCATAACAAACAGAAAATTCATACCGTACTTCAGTCATCAGATCCAGTAGTAAGATAATGCAATAAAGAAAACAAATGCAAAACCATTATTCTAGAACACAAGAAATCATCAAATATATTTCGTACTTATTCTACTATTAAACAAATACAAAAACCCAATTCCTAGAAGCCATGAAAGCTAAAGAAGTAAATTATATGTCAATACCTTTCTTAGTATCTGCAATTCCCAGAAGCTCAACAAGCTCCACATGGTTTTTCAACTTGGGCTCCAATCGTTTCTCACCCCAAGAACGAATTACAGCATTGTTTGCCTGCAGAAACAAAGCAAAATAAAACAAGACTCAATGTAATAAACATACAAAGCATTTCAAGGGATTATAGATGAAATAAATTAAATATAATATAAGAACAGACCTCATCATTACTAATAGGAACAGTATCGTGGACAAGGTTACCAACTGCTTCTAGTCTCTTATTTAAAGCATCTAAAGCCTGCTGCACCTCAGCTTCTTTTATAGTAGACAATTGCTTGTTCTCATTGGTATTATTAATCATTTCAGAAGCATCCTTACCCGCCTTATTCATATCAGTAACAAAATTCACAAAACCAAACAAAACAAAAAAATCAATTTAATTTTGCAAGAAATAAATAAACAAATTAAACAGGAGAGGGAAAAAAAAAAAGAAATGTTTACAATTTTGAGTTGAGCAATTTGTTTGTTGATCTTATTAAACTCTTTGCGCAGGTTATCAAGTTCAAATTGACCTAAACGAACAAATATATAATAATAATATTGCACTAATTAAACTTGAAAAAAAAGGCACAAATAGGAATCGGAAATCGGAATTAGAAAGTTATTACGCTGTCTCCATTCTTTGTCAAGCTGAATGATTTCGTCGACGATTTCAACGTTGGAAAAACGGCGACGCTGAGATTCGCGGATGAGTTCAGGGTTGTTGCCCTTGTCTTCCCTGAAGAGATTTATGTCCAACATTATTCTTCTTCAGAGAAACCCTAGAGCAGAGAGAGAAGTGATGGCGTCTAAACACTTGTTATTGGGAGCACCAGTACTAGGAATTGCGTTTGTATGTCCCCTAAACCTTTATTCCATCAATATGTACTCGTTAGATCCCATTCCCGTTATTGATAAACAAATATATTTATTTATTATAAAATGATAAAGAATTTATACACTAAAAATAATTCTCTTAATAATTTAAACGCATTCATTAAGATTTCAAATTTAAAATTTTAATATTTTAAATTAATAAATTCTATAAAATTAAAGAGATTGCAAGCCAATAAATTCTAAGTACTTAATGTTGTATCCTATATTTCTTATATTTAATAACTAATATTATAATTACGTAGTTTTTACGGCAATATTTATAATTATAACTCTATTATTTTGGTATAAAATTATAGCATCTTGCGATGTTATATTCAATTTAAATTTTTAAAAAATTTTATGAATTTAAAAAGTGTGGGTATATTCAATTTAGATTTTTAAAAATTTTGTGAAAGTAAAGTGATATTTAAATAAAACTTTTAAATGCTGTAAAAAAGTAATATGGATTTTCTATCTCATTTGGTATCTCATCTCTTATCTCATGCACTCTCCGTGCGCCATATCATTAATGAAAATTATTGACTGTCAAAATATTTTAAAAAAAAATGATATAGCACACATAGAATTACATAGGATAGAAGATGAAACACCAAATAAGACAGAAGATTTGAATTACTAAAAAAGTTTATGTAAGTCAAAAGATATTCAATTAATACTTTTGTAGAGTTTTTAAAAATCTACTAATATTTAAAAAGTTATTGACTTTTAAAGAGTTTGGATAACTTTTTACGTGTTAATACTAACAAAATTTCTCTGAAATTTTTTTCACTTCTTCTCAAAATTCTAAAAGAGTTTATATGACTTTTATTTTTTATATGCTGACAGGAGAAATAATCAAATCAAATCAAACCAAACTAAAGGACTACTGTAAATAATGAATTCATTTTTCAAAATCATTCATTTGAAAATATATATATATATAGACTGTATGCTCAGACTTATATTGACAATATTATTTTTTTATTTTTTTAAAATATTGTTATTAAGAATAACAATCTACTTTTTCTTTATAATAAGATATTAATGATAAACATAAAATCAAATGTCTTTATATTAGCAAGACATTTTTAATTTGTATTTCTATCACATGCAATAAGCTGCTAATGTATTTAGCACAACAAAAAGATTTATAGCAAAACACAGAGATATGTT
This sequence comes from Aleurites moluccanus, assembly GCA_948193065.1. NCBI lineage: Eukaryota > Viridiplantae > Streptophyta > Magnoliopsida > Malpighiales > Euphorbiaceae > Aleurites > Aleurites moluccanus. Next base: position 23,076 of record CANXYC010393976.1, read on the forward strand.
ACCAATTTCGTAAATAAATTCAATTGCATGTGAAAATATATGATAATGATAGAAAACTCATTTTCGTTATCGCCTTGACTTAAGATGTTGAAGGAACAATAATAACAACATTGTAAGCACCCTTAGCATACGGTCTCGTAACCAGATATTTCAACAAAAGAAGTAGTTTTCCTTGCTTCTTGGTTGGTTATGGAATAACAATCTACCAGTAATATAAACTAAATAAGAAATTTTGATTTTTTGCAAATATCAAAATAACTATTACAAATCAATCAAAGTTTTTAAAAGTCTATTTATATCTACAAAATAAAAATCCGCAAAAATCACTCATAAAGTCATGAATTATATAAAAATCATTAAAAATTTCATAAAATTCTACAAAAGTCATTCAATTAAAAAAAAAATCTACAAAAGTCATTAATTCTCTTAATTTAATAGACCCTCCTTAATTATTAGTTATCTATAGGGCTATGCATTATTAGCTATATGAAATCAAATTTTGTTGCAATTAGGTGTCTAGTTTACTAGAATTTTCAAATTTGCTTTTTTTGTAGATGGTGATAATTATTATTATTATTATTATTATTACAATAAAATTTTATTATAATAGAATTTAGTTAGATTTTTTTACAGTTTCTAATAAAAAAAATTCTTCATCAATTTTTTATATTATAATTTATTTAAGTTCGAGATATTCATCAAATTTTCTTATTTATGATATTTAGAATTTCATAAATTTATTATATCAATTAAATATCATTTAGATAGGCTTTGTTTAGATATGTAAAATCTATATATATTCTCAACTTTTTATTGAGTTTTTTCATCTTAACCATGTTAACCAGCCATTCTTAATAATAGACTTTTCTTATAAACCCCATAGTGAGCAGTTTTGTCCACCTCTTCAACTATCATCAGTTGTCTTACAAGTATATGATTTCTGTTCATTTGCCTCATAAGTTTATTTGTTGTGTTGATTGTTAGTTTGTGTACAATGACTTCAAACTTGATTCCTTCAATATTTGTCATGATCCATGTGAAGCTTATATGATTATCTTTCAATACTTGTTCCATGAATTTGACTTCACCATGTATTTCCATTCCTATCTTGAAATTTTTGCCCTTTGAAATATAAAAGGAGACTATTTCCTCATGGAGTTTTTGGATGGGATCTATATATATATATTCAGGAAGCAACCAACATGGTTGATGATGCTTTATCCAACTAAGCCTTGTAAGCTTTTTGCGCTACCTTTTGGCTTTTTCTTATCGCTGCTACCCATGTATCCATGGGTAGCTTCATAATTTTGTATCTCACTAAGGTGTATGCAGTTATATCATATAATATTGGCCTTCTGGTGATAACATTATAAGCAAAGGGTATGTTAATGACCATAAATACCACTTTGACCACTAAAGTGAATAGGATTTTTGCACTCTAATGCAATTTATCATTTATTTGCAATACACTAAGTTAATTCGCAAGTATATAAAGAGAGTAAGAGGGTGTTTGGATCTACTTAAAATGAGCATGAAACTCCGTTTTGAAATTTAAAAAACGTCAAATAGTTATTTGAGTGTTTGGCTAATTAATTCAAAATGCCGTTTTGAAATTTAAAAAAAAAATTAAGTTAGATATGCCAGCTTTTTTCAAAATGCCTTTGTACCCAAACACCCTCTAAGAGTTACAAAGTTCTTAGCAAATTTTATAGTATTTCAGAGTAAACTTTTCTCGTGTGTCTACTTCTTCCAAGTTCTCGACTTGAGGTTCTACTAATGATACATGATTGAGTTCAAAGCTTTACAATAGTTTACTCGAAATTTTATCCTAGTTCTCCAAAATTTCGTCCACTATAGTTCTACGAGGTTTCTCCTTAGTTTTATAGGATTTTCATCCTTATAATAGTTGATATGGGATTTTGCTAACTCTCAAGATACAATAGTTTTGAGTTTTTAGTCTCTTAAGAATTTATAATTAGCCATTACAATGATAAAAAAATAAGCTTTCAACTTTTCAAAAACTAAACATAAAGAATATACACTTAAGCAGAAATCTATTCAAAAATAGAGTATGAGAAGATTTTAAGTTAGGAGCATAATAATCACTTGAATCACATTCAATCCTCTTGCTCTTTACTTAAGAACTTCACCTATTTATAGCTTTTTATTTTAGACTAAAAAATATGGCTATTTTGACTTGAAAATGATGTTTTTCACACCTACATCAATGTACAATAGCTAGTTGATTTTTTGAAGGTTTGTTTAAAAGTGACATATAATGTTCGTTACTTTTTTATGTAACATTTACTTGCTCTATAATGAGTGTGAGATTTCTCAAACGATCGTAAAATTGCTCACTGTTTGAAATTCTCAAGTTCTTTTTGTTGGGTACCAAGCATTACAAATGTGTAAGGGTTTCGCTCTACCTCGACTCAATTCCTTCTTGATTGTTTCTGTGAGTATGCTCAACTCAATTAGCATTCTACCTCTACTCGATTCCTTTTGCTTGGTCTGATTGCCTCAGTGAATATGCTCGACTTGATTGGGTAACATGCCTTACAAATATATAACAAGCATTACTTTTGCTCTTCTTGTTTATATGACTACTCACCTCATTTCCTTATGCTTGATTGCCTTAATGACTCGACTAAGTTGCTTGCTAATAATAAAGTAATGAGTGTGACCAAATGGTAAAGGGCATTACTTCCTTCTGCTCGACTTGATTAGTTGATTGCTCGACTCGTTTCCTTCACTTGATTAAGTAACAAGTGTTAAGATCGAGGAATGGGCATTACCTCTTGCACTCTTGCAAAAAAAAAAAAAAAGATTTGGAAACATATATTGAGTGAAAGATTAATTATAACTAAGTTTTGGAATCATCAAAACACATATGAGAATAACAATATACTCCTTTTTAATAATGATAAAACTAAGTCCTTTTAAGATATATATCACTTAACAAATAATCACTATTACCAAATAATTCAATTGAAAATATATGCTTAAAATTTAAAAGAAATCTCCCCTTCATATATGTTTAATTTTTCAACAATCAAACTATATAGCTTTCTCATATTATATCTTTCTTCATTAATGATAAACCAAATATCTCTCCTCCTTTTTGTCATAATAAAAAAAAGGTGAAAACATGATCAATATGATCAATACTTTTCAATGCATTTCTCCTTCTTAGTAAGTTATAATATACTTAAGATATACTCAGCAAATATTAAGGATCATCAAAATAAATTGCAAAAACATCATCAAAACACAAGTATAAGTGCAAGATTATTAACAATCATCTCTCCATTTTTAATTTAAGGCAAAGCTTGCACAAACCTGAATTATTTTCCCTTAATCACATTCTCCCCTCAAAACAAAAATAATGACAATCAAATCTCCTTTTTTTTAGCAATATCAAGAAAGTATATAATCTATCTATTTGCTCAAGTACTGCACTCTCCCACTTAAAGCACTAAAGTACCATATGCAAAAAGATCAAATGTATAAGCAAAATAATGACACATCAATGAATAATAATATAATATTAATTGAAAATGGGATAATGAACATTCACAAGAATTTCATTAATTCATTTATTAATCATTGCAATCATAATATATATGCACAAATTAAGTATATAAGCAAATACTCATTTAAATGTCAAGGGATTTACGAAAGAGAAAATTCTTTTTATCTTTCATGCTTTTATAAATCTTAGAATCAACTATTTTACCCTTCTTATCAATCTCCATTTTTGTTAATAACTAATGTGCTCATGAGAGTGAGTTATGGTTTGGTATTATCCATCCCAAATCCTTGGTGAGCTTGGCTTGATTTCATCAATGTGACAACTTGAAAATAATTATTTGATAGCAATTACATGATTTGTATCCTCAAGGGAATTTAGCTCTTCATTCTTGGTCTCCAATATTAAGCATCAATTTATGCTTTCCTTCAAGTGCTCTTATAAACTAAGAGTTTCAATAATTTGTTTGTACCTAAGTATTTTTTTAGTCCATCTTGGTTAGTACCCTTAGGAACCCAAACACCTTTAGTGACAAGTTTTGTTTTTTTAGGAGCCCAAACCTTCCTAATAATGTATGATTTCTTAAGGTTAATACGACATCAATACAATGCATGACCACGAAAATGACAATATAAACATCTTGTTAAACCCTTAGTCTAAATTTCATTTTTCTTAAAAAAATGTCATTTTTTAAAGGGATAATTACTACATCACATTATAATTTCCAATGCAAATGTTGTATTGAGTGAACCAAATTTAGATTATGGAAAAAGAAAAACCTATCATCTATTTCAGCGAACAGATCTAGAAGGAATTAACAAAGTTCATATGACATGGAATGCTTGTGTAACACCTACCATTTTCATATGTCATTTTCGAATATATATGTGTGTTTAATTTTTAAATTTAATTGGCTGAATTAATTTATTTTGCAATGAGTATAAATTTTTACTTATTTTAATTATTTTGGATAATGATAATGACAGTAAATGAGAATGAAAAATTTCAGTGTAAAATATTGATTGAAGGATTGAGCCCCTAAATCTATAAATATATTCTAAGTGTTGAAAAGAAATGAGGAGTTAGGAAATTTTGGCATTTTCTGTGAATTTAATTCAGTGGGTTCCAGCCGGCATTGGCGAGCTAGCTAGGCAAACTGGCTTTGCCGAACTGGCCATGCGAAGAGGAAATGCGAAGAGGAAAGTGCGAAGAGGGAATGCGAAGAGGAAATGCGAAGAGGAAATGGCAAAGAGGAAAGTGCGAACTGGAAAGGGTGAAGAGGAAAGGCGAAGAGGAATTGCGAACTGGGTTTGGCGAAAAGGCATATGCGAGCCGACATATGCTAGCTGGCATATGCGAAGTGGAATGGCGAGCCGGCGATGCGAAGAGGCATTGGCGAGCTGAGTTTGGCGAACTGGGATTTTGCAAGCTTGCGAGCTACGAGCTGACACTCGTGAGCTGGATCAGCGGACTAGAATGGCAGAGCAGAATTTAATTAATTCCGTTATTGAGGCAGTAACTTATTATAAAGGGCAGTAACTGATGCACAAAAGCACTTAACCCTTTTTATTTTCTTTTCTCGTGTCCTGTGTGTTCGTCTTTTCTCCCAAAGGAGTCGAATACTGTTTCTTCTTCTTCTTCATCGATTTCACGATTTCTTCATCAAATTTCTGGGAAAAATTCATGGAAACCTATAGAGATATTCTGTGATTATTAAGATTCCGTTTTAACTTGTGGAAAGGGCTGGAAATATTTTGAGGCAGTGAATGAAAAATTTCTGCCATTTTAATCCATATGAGGTAAGGATTTATTTGTTGGTTTTTTATTGATTAAATAGATATTATTTAGGTTAGAATAAATGGGTTTAGTGTTATTTTATCTAGATTATCACTAATTAATTGAAATCCCTAAACTCTAGAGTTTAATTGGAATTTTGAAATATGACATGATAAAGTAGTGATGGGATTTATAAATTGATGATAGAAATAGTTAATTGGGTATAAGAGAACAAGAAATTGATGACCAATTTGATGTGAAATTATAGATTTTGGAAACTGAATTCTTAAAATAGCTAAATTGGGGATTTTGGAGGAAATTGGTGAAATTGTCTAATTTATTGGCTATTGGAAAATTGAGGT
>CANXYC010394018.1:0-36134 GCA_948193065.1 Aleurites moluccanus
AAAAAACTAAATTTGAGGCAAAGGAAATGGTTTGAGCTGTTAAAGGACTATGACTGACAGGTTTTATATCAACCTGGGAAAGCGAATGTGGTAGTAGATGCCCTGAGTAGAAAAATCAATGAGAAGCTTATCCCATGTGACTGCTACAGAAAGACCACTAGTACAGGAACTACGGGAGTTAATGGCTATGGGTTTGACTCTGGACTTGGAATCACAGGGGCAAGAAACAGTATTAATAGCCCAATTTCAGGTGAAATCATTATTGATAGATGAGATAAAGAACTCCCAGAAAGAGGATCCATAATGTATAAAGATCAGAGACTTGGTTAAGAATGGTGAAGCTCCTGACTTTGGTATTGAGGGAGATGTGTTAAAATGTAAGGGGCATTTGTGTGTTCCTAATGTTAAAGGGTACAGAGAGCAGATCATGAAGGAGATTCATAATTCTCCTTACACAGTCCATCCTGGAGTGACAAAGATGTACCACGACTTAAAGGAATTTTATTAGTGGCCAAACATGAAGGATGATGTAGCAAAGTTTGTTTCCAAATGTCTAGCCTGTCAGGAGGTAAAATTTGAACATCAGAAACCTTCAAGTTTGCTTCAAGAGATCCAGTTACCCGAGTAGAAATGAGACCAAGTCACAATGGATTTTGTGGTGGGATTTCCTAGAACACTAAAAGGATATGACTCAGTATGGGTGATAGTGGACAGATTGACAAAGTCAGCTCATTTCTTAAAAGTAATGACCATTTACACAGCTGCACTGTATGCCTAACTCTATATGGATAAGATTGTAAGGTTACATAGGGTTCCATCGGTGATCATATCTGATAAAGGTACTCAGCTCACCTCCAGATTTTGGCAGAAATTCCAGGAGGCATTGGGTACTACATTGCATTTCAGCATAGCATTCCATCCTCAGACAGATGGACAGTCAGAGTGGACTATACGGACACTAGAGGACATGTTGAGATTGTGTGTGCTGGACTTAAAAGTTAATTGTGTTATGTTGATATTTTATCTATTTAATTAGGGACAATATTAAATAATTTATACTTATTTTAATTCCTTTTTAACCCATTGTAGTCAGTTAACTTAAGTTTTAGTTGAATTTAATTACTAGGTAAGCGGATTTTAGTTTTAACAATAACTTTTCTAGAAATCTGAAATAATTTGTGTGTTTGGTAATAAATTGCTAACAAGGATAAATTTCATCCCAAATCTTAGTTTTTGTGCAGATGAAAATTTGGCAAGATAAATTGGCTTGGATATGATACAGGGAGAGTCGGACTACTAAACAAAGATCAACCAAGTCGCAGGAAAGAAAATAGGCAAGTTTGGCACAGGAAGCTGCGAGTCACAGACTCTATAACTGGGTGACCTGGTTACCTTGAGGTGACAAAATGGTTATTCGTAAAAGGACCCGGTTAGCGCTTACATAATTCATTCACGCGCTAACTAGTTTATCAAGACCCGGTTTTTAACAAGCAGGACCCAGTTTTTAGGGAATTTTAGGGTTTTTTGGAATCCAAGCACATCTTTCGGTTATAAATAGGGACCCTAAACTTCCAAAAAGGAGATTGGAACTTTGGAGAGCTTTAGCCACCACCAAGAATTCCACAAATCAGAGGAGCTGAATTCCTGTGATTTTTCCTTGGAAATTTAAGATTTGTGAAGAATTTATTTCAAGATTTATTTTCTTCCATTCAGTATTTGTAAGGAGTACTTTATTACAACATTGCATCATTGATTTATTGATAATTCTTGTTGAGATGATTTTTGGATTGTTAGATTTAATTATTATTCTTTTAATTTTCATTATGAGTAGCTAAACACCTTCTCAGGGTTGAGATGGATTCATTAGGTTGATTATTGGATTTTGACGTTTGAATTGATTAGAGAAGGTTACTTAGGATTAATCTATTAATTTTGGGCTTTTAAAATAGTGAGATTAACTAGCCATTAATTTTGCTAATTAATGATTTTATGTGAAGTAGCAAGAGTGGAAGCATAAAATTGGTTCGTGAAATTAATAGACCTAGGGAACGTGTTCCTTAGAGATAAGGACACTCCTTTGTGATCCTTGTAAGGGTTTTCCAAAGAACTCAATGAGTTTATGTTAATATCTTAAGATCACGAGAGTAGACTTAAATTTAGCGTAAATATTTGTAATTCGCCTTGAGAGAGGGTTTGACATAATTTTGGAAAATCTGGTCATTAATCCTAAATAATCGAATCTAATTAAGGAGAACTTCAAGATTGGATAATTGCCTATTGATGAAATCTTAATCCTGGTTTTTACAAATCGTACTTTCTCTTTCAAGTTTATTATCTTACCTTTATTTTAACTTGTTTGCTAAAAATTCGCCCAACCTTATTATTTTCCAAATAATAACAATAATTAGGAGTGATTCGTTGATATCCCCTTCCTCGTGGGAACAATACTTACTTATCATTATTACTTGTCACGCGACCTGTATACTTGCAATACCGCAAAGTCGCAACACTCACCTCTAAACGGATAGCTTCTCCTGCCGGAGCACCGGCGAGCAACTTCACCGTTGCCGGCCATTTTTCTACTACGATGGATGATCTCTCGTCTGCTTCTCTAAAGTAGAGAGGGAGACTCGAAGAAAGAGTGGGAAAGAGAGACAGGGCATAAAATTGTGTACGTGGATTGATTTTCTCGTTTACCGTTTACAATTTCTTCTTTAATTTTCAGGTATTTTCAATTTGTAAGGTGTATGGCCCAAATCCGTTAACATTAAAATAAATGATTAATTACTATTTCCACGTTATTAAATCATCCAACATACTTAACCCCATTTAACATTTCAAAAATATATTAAATTTTTTTTATAAATATTTTATTATATTAATATATCATTTCATCTAATTTTTTCATAAGTCAATTTTAAAATAATCAATTATTATAAAAATATAAAAATACTCTTATATTTTATTTTTAATTAATTACTTTTTATTTTTATTTTAAAAAAAAAATTTAATATTAAAAAAATTATTTTCATCTTTTTTATAAATTTGAAAATAAAAAATAAACAAAAATATTTTTTCAAAAATATTTTTTATTTTTTATTTTAAAAAAATAATTTAAGAAGAAATTAAATTATTTCTTCTTAAATTTTTTAATATAAATAAAAAATTTATTTTCATATTTTTTAAAAATTTGAAAATAAAAAGTAAAAATATTTTTTTAAAAAAATATTTTTTATTTTTTATTTTCAAATTTTTTATTATTTAAAAAATATTTTTATTTATTTTATTTTCAAAATTGTTAAAAAATATAAAAACATATTTTTAAACCTAAAAAAAATTAAGTAAAAATATGATGTAATTAATTAAAAATAAAGGGCAATAACATTTATGTCATTTTCGAATTCACTAATAGTAAAATTAGACGGATGGTCTAATAATATATTATAATATACATCATGAAAAGTTATTATATTTTTTAAGGAACAAATGAGAGTTAATATATTAGATCATTTTATAAGGAAAAATCGTAATTAATTTTAAAATAAATTGAATTTTTTTTTAAAAAAATAAAAAGAAAAAAAGTAAATTTTTAAAAAAGCATTTCTCTTTTTTTAAAAAAATATATATATTATAAATTGGTAAAAGTAATTAATTCAAGTAGAATTTTAAACATTATATAATCATTTAGTTTTGCTGTTAATTGTTGGTAGCTGTTAGCTAAGAATTCATTATTACAAATATTTAGTAAAATTATAATTAATTATTATTGTTAATATATTTAAAAATAAATATTAATACTTATTTTTTAAATTAAATATTATATTTAATAAAATAATTGAGTTATTTAAAAAAAAAATTATAAAATCTAGCAACTTCATGAAAGATAACAATTATTGCTAAAAATAATAATCAAACAGAATTTAATAAAATTATTAAGAACCAATAAATTTTGATAAATATAATAATTTTTTATTTATTATATATTAAATAAAAACTTTATCAAAATGTATAAAGTCATTGTTATATCTTATATTATTAGGGATGCAGTTTTTTAGCGAAAGTACTTAAATATTTATTATTTTAAAAAATATGCATTTTAGTTTTATTATTCTTTATTTAGAGAAATCTTTGTTTAAAAAAAAAAGAGTAGGATTACATTTTTATTTTACAATAACTTTAATTTTCAATATTAAAAAAAATTATAAAAGAAAATTTACAGCTTTTTAATTTATAAAAATTCAATAAAAATAATTATAATATTTGAACAACACCAATAGTTGGGGGCAATATTTTTAAAACCGAATCGATTAAAAAACCGGTGAAAGCAGAATATTAGAGAGTCAGATATTAGATCAAGGTCAAACAGGTTAAATCGAAAATAATATATATATATATATATATATATATATATATATATATGATGAAAATAAATATAATTTGATATTTATTATTTTTAATAAAAAATTTAAAAAAATCTAACTCGCTCGAATAAAAAAAATCGATCCGATTTAATTGATTTACCGATTATAAAATAAAATTTTTTAGAATTAACTGGACTGATCCTTAATTCAATTTTCAATTTTTATGATTCGATTAATTGATATTGTGTCAACATAGTCAAAAGAGTTTGTATAAAAAAAAAAATTGTAGGATTTGATATAAATAAACCAAAAATCAAATATATGAATTATAAAATCCTCCGTGGATAAACATGAGAGTAGCTATAAAGTGTTGGCTTCAATTATGAAAATTATAATTTAATTTATTATTGAATATGATTAAAACTTTGAAGTTGCTTTTGAGTATGATCTCATTTTTATTATGCAAGTTTTTAATAGATTGTTGTATTTTTAAATCTATATTCTATAATTACTTTATATTTTTCAATATCTTATTTTTTATAAATAAATAAAATTTAAATCATTATTTTTAAATATATAACCAATAGTATAATTCACTATCAATTAAATTTATATTAATGATTGATAGAAATAAAAAAAAAAATATTTTGTTTAATAAACATTTGAATATGCAAGTTTGAGATTCCTAACATTTAATATGCATTGGATAATATTTATATAATATGTAATTAATGTATGTTATAAGGTGTTGTAAATCGAAACGTTGACGTTTAAATAAAAAGTCTGAAGTGATTAATAAACTTAAAATTTGAAATTTTTTTAATTAAAAAATTTGCATTGAATAATATTATATAATATATGGAGTGTGAGTAAGTATAACAATAAAAATAGTAAGACAGAAAATGAAATTGTTAAAGCCTTGGTTTTGTTGGGGGTTCTCTTATACATGGGTCATGGTGGTTTATTAGGTGGTCCCTTTTTCATGCATAGGAATGAATTTTTTATTTGTATTCAAAAATTTAATAAGAAATAATTTAATTTTTTAAATTATTTTTTTAAAATAATAAATAAAAAATATTTTTAAAATAAAAATAGAATATAATTAATTAAAAATAGAGAATAAAAATATTTATATCTTTTAATTATTTTTATTTATTATTTAGAGTTGACTAATGATAAAATTAAATATAATAATTTATTAATATATTATAATATTCGTTAATAAAAAATTTATATATTTTTAAAAAGTTAAAATAAATTAATATATTTAATTATTTTATAAAGACAAAATAGTAATAGGCCCTTATGTAGATGGATAAATATGAAAATAGCTATGAGGTGTAGCTTTTATAGGAAATAAATTTTGCATTATTGATCTGGCCTTGGATTTAAATTGCCGCAACGTTCTAATTCCATAATGTTGGTCGATTTTTTATTTTAAATATACGGAAGAATTGAATATAAATTTATTATTTAAAGTTTTATAATAAAATTTTTAAAAATTAATAATATTGGAATTAGTAAATTTTATTAATTAAAAATATATTAATTATTGATAAATTAATAATTTATTAATTTAAATAAAATATTTATAATTCAATAAATAATATTTAATTAATTAAAAAATTAATATTTTATTAATTTTGTAATTAATTTAATATGAATTAAATAAAAAATATATGATAAATTGAATGTGAATTAATTAAAATGAAATAAAAAATATATTAAATTAAATATAAATTAAATGAAGAAAAAAATATGAGTATAATTATTTAAATTTAATATATTTTTTATATAAATCACTTCAAAAAATCTTTTATATTTTTCATAGTTACAATAATTATTTATCTAAAAGATATTCAAAAATCAATTATAATATATGAGATGTATAAAATATTATGTGAGTATAGTAAAAAATATTTCACGTACACTAAAACAAAATTACAATAATAAATTTCTGAGAGATTTCATTTGAAACAGATTTCACTTGAAAATTAGTTAAAGTATAATATCAAATATATTTAAGTAAAAAATTAAAAATAAGATTACACTCAAAGTATTAATAATATTTCATAAGTTTTATTATAATGCGATAGTTTAACTAAAAATCTTCTGGATTCAATAAGAAAAATTAAAAATAAGATATAATTATATTTAAATTAAAAAAATAAATTATAATAAACTCATATTTTTAAAAAATATCATAATATATTATATATAAAATATTAGTAAGTTATTAATGATAAATTATTAATTTATAATATAAACGGAACCATATAATTATGTTTGGATTTTAAAGAATATATTATCTCATTAATTTATTAAAATTATAAATTTAATTCATTAGCTCAAGTCAAAATAAAAAAAAATTATTATATAATATAAATTATTAATTTATTAAGTACTAATTTATAATGATTTTACTTTATATGATTTAACTATTTGTATTTACTATTAACAATTATTGATAGTTGGTGATTAACAGTTAATATAGCTGGTGGCTATTAATTAATAGTTGTAATTGTTAAATAAAATTATTATTATTTAATTATTATTAAAAATAAATATTTATTTTTTTATTTAAAAAAATTAATAATTATATTAAACACCATTAAATTGTATTTTAATATAAATATTAAAATAAAAAAATTAACAACTGCATCAAATTTTTTATCAAACACCACTAATTATATATATATAATTATTATTAAATTATATTTTAGTATGCAAATTCAACTTTCTAATTAGCAGACGACCAAAATTATGTTCTTATTGTTAGTAGGACCATCCACATTATACTTTATTGAAAGTGTTTTTTAGGGAAAACTTTATTACAAGTTTAGTTTTAAACTTTTTCTAAAAATTAAAACAAAAAAAAAGTTTAATTTCAAACTCCATGCCAATTTAATTCAGTTGTTATTTTCCCGTTTTGATGAAATATAATAATTAAATATATAATTCACTAAAAATAAATGTAGTATCAAATTTTTTATTTCTATTAATATAATTATTAATATCGTAATTTTTATAAAAATAATATAACAATGCGAAATTTTTTAATAATAAAAATAATAATAGTGGCTAATAATTAGATTTTGAAAGGTTATTCAAAATTTAAAATTATTAAATTTATCAAATCAAATATTTTATATTAACTGAAAACTTTCAAGCACTAATTTTTTATATTAACTGAAAACTTTCAAGCACTAATTTTTTTAACTGTTTATAATAAAATATGGAAATATAAATTTCCACAAATATAATGAGATAATCATTTCAATAACTATCTCAATATGTAAAATTACAAAACACACAAACTCCAAATCATAATATCACTGTTCCTATGTTATAAATGGATTCTATTAGACATATTCGAGTAATTCATTTTTAAATGGTCATGAGTATGCTTTATATCTCATATATATATATATATATATATATATATATATATATATATATATATATATAATAAATTCAAATTTTAATAATTTTTTATGAATTTCAAATCTTTAATTTTAAATTTGTACATTTATATCGTAAAGACGAGTTTCAATACAATTATAAATTTTTAATAAAATTCAGAATTTTTAGCTTACAATTATTTAGAGTGAAAATAAAATATTTATATAATAATTTTAATTAATTTTAAATTTAAATGAATTGAGTATTATTATTCCTTTCTTATCTCGAAAGCTCCATAAATATATTAAATATTTGATGTAACTATTAAATTATTATACCTAATAGTATTTAAATAATAACTTCTTATGTCTATTATTTGATTAAATTATAAAAATTTGTCTACCATGTAGTAAATTAAGCCCTCACATTTTGAAAATAAGTTATAATCTGTTTAAATTTTGAATTTTATACCAGCCATAAAAATTTTGAGTTGCATTTTTAAGAATAATTAAATTTTAATATTTCCATATTATATAGTCTTAAAATAATTTTTGATCGCTGGTTCTCTTAATTGTATCATTTAAATTAACTATTTTACTCTTATTATTTTTATATACATACGGCAATTTAAATTTTAAAATTTTTTAATATAAAATTATTATTTAATCTTTAAAATTACTAAAATTAATAAAATAATTATTATATTTTAAAAAATTAATTTTAATCCCGAATAAGTATTATTTAATTATATATTCTTTAATTTTTTAAAATTTTTTAAAATAAATTACTATTCAATCTTTAAAATTTATTAAAATTAATAAAATAATATATTTATTTTAAAAAATTAAAATTTTAATTCTTAATTTATAGTTTTTATTCTTGATAGTTTTACGTTATTCTTTAAATACGAGGAGCACTTCTTTCTTAAAAATTTTACGTTGTTAGTTATTTTAATCTAATATTTTGAAAGTGTTATGAATATATTCATAATTTTGAATTATTAATTATTTTAATTTAATTGGAAAATTTAACCTAAACGATTAAAACATGAAATTCAAATTTTCTCTTAATTAATCACACTATCTATTAATAACATTTATTATTTTTGGGCGGTATTCATAGTGTAGTAAATGGATACATGCAGGTTAATACTAATAATAAATTAATAACCAAACCCATAAAATATGAATATAGGATTAATAAATTAATAATATAAAAAAATAAATAACAATAAAATTAAATTGCCAAAGCCAAGGCACCCCCAATTCCAAAACCCAATAACCCGCTCAATATCACCCGAACCTCGTACATGGACCTCGAACCCGAATCATCTTTCACTGGACCTTCTGCAGTTTCCGGTGACAAACTCGTCGGAGTAGGAATCGGTGGGGTGCTACTTGATGGAAAAACCATTGGTGCCTCTACTGGTGTAGCTGAACTGGAAGGAATGCTCGCGGATGCCTCTGGGGTACCTGCAGCAACCGGACCCTCCGAAACTGGTGGACTAGCCACCGGAGCCGAAGTCGGAGACGTCACTGGAGTTGCTGCCGGAGTGGAAACAGATGGCGGTGGAGTAGTTGGTGATAAAACGGGAGGGGGTCCACTTAGAGATGGGGTTGCTGCCGGAGTGGAAACAGATGGCGGTAGAGTAGTTGGTGATAAAACTGGAGGGGGTCCACTTAGAGATGGGGTAGCAGCAGTGGGTGGTGGCGTCGCGGGAGAGACAGGCGCCGAAGCAGGCGACAACACAGGGGAGATTTTTGGAGACTGTGAGGGAGACTTTGAAGGGGATAAGGAAGGACTAGATGGGGATGTCACCGGAGATATTGTTGGAGAAGTAGTAGGAGATTTAGCCGGAGCAGTTGCGAGAGAAGGAATAGGCGATTTCGCCGGAGGAGAAGATGAAGGAGACGGCGTCGTTTTTGAAGGCGAAGGTGCAGGAGAATTGTCTGCCTGTACCATGAAATTATTAAAAATACTCAACAAAATTAGAACAAATACAAATAGACTCTGCATTGTATTAGATATTTCTGAAATTAGCTAAAAAAATGTGAAATTGGAAACAATTTGTTTGTTTCTCGGGAATTTTTTTTTTTTTTGCTTTTTCTTGTGTTTTGGTTTTAATGGAGAATTGGAGAGTACAAAGAGAGAGGGATATATAGAGCAGGTAGAAGAGAGAATAAAAACAGTGTGGTTTACTGGTTTTGGTTATCGTATCGATGGGAAGGGAAATGTGACCGTTGGTACACAGGGGCGAAGTAGCCGTTACTTGGAAGGACGCGACTGGCTGGCTTTCTTGTTCTTGTCTGATTTGAAGAATATACGACAATAGACTGTAGGACGTGTGATTTTTTACTTTCACGTGAAAAGAAATGATTTTAATTATATATATATATAATTAAATGATAAAAAATTATAAAAGACTGTGTGTAATGGATTGTACAAATTTGGGTAATAAGTTTATTATAGAACAACTTTTCTGATATTTCTGTATTGGTCGAAATTCTCAATCTAAATTATTTTCTTTTGTATTTAGAAAAGAGCTCTTGGATTTTTTTTTTTTATATAGTAAAAAAATTCAATAGCTAGAAACTATCTCATCAGGTTAATAGTCCAGTAATCGAGGATTCAACTCGTAAAAACTTTCCAATGAAATTAAAAAAAAAAAAAATGACATTAGGGTTTAAGATTATAGGAGTCTTGCAAATTGCACAGTAGCGAGTGATGATTTGGGATACATAGAGGGGATAAAAATAAAGCTCCATTTAGATTTGGAAACCATCCAAAGCCCCCACCCAACCAGTAGTGGTGCATCTTTAGGTGAAGTAGCACCAGTACTCATTGATTAACAGGCTGGCAGATGAACTTTATACATTTCACCAGTCTCTGAGTTGACCATTGAGGGCTCAAAATTGGACATTTTCATGTGGGAACAGCCTTTTATGCTTGGATTATTATTTGGGACAACTTTTACATTTTCTAGTTGTTCAATCCTTACTATTGATTTTCCATTTTTCTTAAAGCAATAAAAAAACTTACACCACCGCACCCCATAACTATTGCCATTCATTGAAATTATCAATGGAATTGTCTCAATTCCCAAATACTTCTGTACCAAAATGTTGTTCTTCCAATCTCCATTTTACTCAAATGGCAAAATTGTTTGAAATTTTTCATTAGTATCTCATTGGAAGGCAGAGAAAGCTACCCCACTGCACAACTCATCCAAAAAAAAAAGCGAAAAAATAGAGGAAAAAAAAACATGCGGCACTATACCTGCACAGAATTATTGCCATAGGGCAACATTGTAATCAGTTTGGGATTAATCAAGTTAACAGATGTAAGCGTAAAAACATTAAGGTAAAATATTGAGCAAGGCAATTTTAAAGGGTTGGTTAAATTGTAAGGTCAAAAAATTCCTACACCTTGTGTTAACGTGTACACAGCTTCAGTAGTTTCACCTCCTCTACACTTTCTAACAAATACTAGTTATGCTCGGACTGCAAATTAAACACTAAAAGTAAATTACATAGCTGGCTTTACTGACAGTCTAAACAGTATTATATATTCGCATAAGGTGGAAACTACAGTGATAAAGGCGACATAAATAGCTACACTATTTTCAGGTAGTCAAGATACAAGTATCAGGCCTCGACCTCTTGACCGGTAGATTGGTTTTCATCTTTCTCAGCATCACCCTCTCCATCTTCATTGTCAGCCTCATCAGCTAGTTTGGTAAGTTCTTCTTGGATCATAAGTTTTATAGATGACTTTCTTAGAGTGAGATCAGTGTCAAATTGCCGAGCTGAAAAGCAGCAGATATATTTCAGGAAACTGGGGAGAAAATCCCAGACATAGGTGTTTCACTTTCAATGCAAGAAGTAACAAAAAATGAAAGGCAGTAATCATTATTTGTTATGGTGCTGAGCAATTCCAATGAAGGTTTCTTTTGTCCAAACCTTTACTAAAATTTTCTCATATCATCAAAAGTGGACCTTTCCGATATATGAACAGCAAGGATCACTTTAATTAATGGAAAATAAACTGTACATGGCTCTTCTGCAAATCCACTCTAGTCTAGAAAAATGAACGGCTTTAATATGTTTTGAGAACTGCCATTTCTTTTGAGTTATACGTTCTCTATATCATTTGAGAAAAATTCGGACATGCCTAAATCAATGTCTTGTAGAGAGTAGAAAATTATAAAATTTCCATCCAATCTACTGATACAAAAAGAACAAAAATATTTAAACAGAAGTGAAAAATGCATACCAAGTTGCTTCAGAATGTCAGTGAATGTAGCCTGCAAAATTCAGATTTCTTTATAAGTTTGTGAAAAAAAAAAAAATCAATTCATACCTAAAAAACATACAATCCCTATGGGAAAAGAAAACTAGCCTGCAAGAAGCACAACAGTCCTTTCAATAAGTATGTATTTCTTTGAAATGATGCAATAAAATTTTCAAATTGCTAGTTTGTTAGATCAGCCTCATTCAGCTCTGATTTAATTCATTATTTTCTTTAAGTACCAATTCTGGAAGAATATAGCTCGGGGACATGAACAAATAGTGAAGCAGCTTCATGAAACAACACAATTTGGGAGTACACATCCAATGAAGCAAATTCCAAATAAAGATAACTATAAGACCTGGCATGTCTTGGAGACACAACCAGAAGCACTTGTTGGTTGTTCAGGAGGAACATGCAGCAAAAATTAGCAATCAGGAGGGCTATTTTAACTATAAACTTCAATCAGAAATCCAGTACACTTCATTTAGAACTTTATCTGCTCTCAATGCCTTTAAACAGTAGCAAACTGATAAAATAAAATCTCACCGTATTGAAATCCACCTCCTTAAGAATTCTGCATATGGCATTTCTAAGTTCGTCATCAGTTGGCTTCAATTTCTCCTCTTTGACTTTAGCCTTTTCCTTCCCTTTTGCAGCTTTTTTACCTTAACATGAAAAACTGATTTCAGTATACTTCTTAGTAGGGAAAACTATAGCATTTATAAAACACACAGAAGACAACATCGTGAAAATTAAAAAAGGAACTTAATAAAATAATTTCAGATTACTGTATTATTACATTCTCAAATGTTTAAGATCTTTTAGCCAAAAAGACCAGCAATTTCCATGTCCCAAAAAAGGAGAATAAACTTGAAAAAATACCTGTTTTCTCCTTGGAAGGAGATTTTGTAGGAGTCGAGGACTTTTCCTTGACAACTTCTTCATTTTTCTTCTTCCTTGAGAAAACCTTTGGACTTGCATCACTGTTATTATCAGCTTCAGTGCATTTTGTCAAAGATTTTTTAGTTACTCCTTTTGGAGGAGGACTGGATTTACTGGAGACTCTGATTTTTTTGCTTTTAGCTTTTCCAGCAGATTCCTTCTTTCTAGATGATGCTTTTGAGCTTCTTTTGTGTTTACCAGTATCTTCTTCAGATTCCTCTTCAGATTCACTCTCCTCATTTTCAGAATGCTCAGGCATCTCAGAATCAGATTTCTCAGGAAGACCATTTTCATTGTCTTTGTCTACATTTTCTTCTTCTTCCTCTTCTTCTTTTTCTTCTTCTTCCTCCTCTTCTTTTTCTTCTTCTGAATCAAGTGTAGCCTTTTTACCAGATTTTGAAGCATCCTCAACCTTTTTTCGACTCTGTGAAACATGCCACATATATTAAAAGAAAATGAAATGAAAATAATAAATAATAGCAAAAAGAAGCACACAGCAATGCAGATAAATAACAAGGTATGCAAATACATACCTATACCAAAATTGATAATGAGATGCAATGTTTATTAAATTAAAATCGCATTTACAAGATTACAAGAAGAAATATACTTTCACTGAGCGTGCTGAAGATGCACTCCCAGAGGCTGAGCTTTTGCTCACCCTCTTGCGCTTTTTGCTTTTGCTTTCCTAATAATCAGATAAAACTTTAAAGATTAAAATAGACCACAACTGTAAATAATTGATATCTCAAAATCCAAACCTGTAAGAGTTGGGGGACAAAAGGAAAAAATAATAACCTTATCTTTTTCTGAAAGTAGCAGAGTAGTTGTAGAATGAGGGGCCACCAAAAAATCTATCAGCTTCATAACTATATCTTCCTGCATGTACAATTGAGGTTCAATGAAAATCGCATGTCTTATTCAACTATTGAAGAGAAGCAAGGATTGAAATTAGGGTGCAAAGTTATATTGCTAGACCCTGCTGCACCATAATGATAGTAGGGATCAAGCAGTGAGCATATGACATTGTGATGCATAACTGAAAATCACTGCAGCTGTTACTTTAGTCATATAATGAGATTGTCATCTGCATATTTCAATATGTACTCGGCACACATACAGAGAAAAGCAAAATCTTTGAATTGATTGATTTGCATGCACACATAATAACTTACAGTAAAAAAAAAAAAAAAAATAAAAAAAAAAATAAAAAATAAAAAAATAAAAATGGTTTTCACTAGTCAAGAAGCTGCTTTCTATGGTTGGGCAGATGACAGCACGATCCTCAAATCATCTGACCATTAAACAAGTAAGACTTAGAATGTTAAAGAAAAATTAGAAAAACTTGCCTTCTTTGTAGTTGCCTTTGCAACTGGTATATCAAGCACGTCACAAAATTCTAACAACTTTTCTTTATTACACTTGTCAAATTTTTCTTTCACTCTACTCTTTTGCTTTTCCTGCAACAAAGACAGAAGATCATATAAAGAAAAATTCTTTCAGAATACCAACATCAAATATCATGTCAAGCAATTGCTTTCATGGTGATGAACCAAGTCCTTTAGCCTGTAAATTCTCATACATGGGAGGAACTCTCTTTAGTTGATATTCTTACCTCATTTGCATGCCATACAAAACCAGAGAACCGGGATATATTACTCTTGATCTGAATTGCCTGCAAAAACAAGGTACTGAAGTTGCATAAAAGAAGGGCATGAAGACAATGAATTTTAGTTTTTGCATCACATAGGAAACTGATATGCAAAATTTTTTACACTTGACAGAATGTAGTTAAATATCCTTTTAACAATGGGAGATGCGGATAAGAACAGAGCAGTATAAACATAAACAAATAACAAGAGAACTGTAGTTGGATTACCTTCCCTCTCCTACCAAAGAGAATTGTATGAAGTAGTTTAAAAGTATCATCAGTCTTTCTTCGGGATAACTTGAATGCCACTGAAGAGAAAACAAATTTAGAGATCATTTTCTTCATCCACTACAGGTTTAGCACAGCCATCTGAATTGAAAATGTATAAAGAACAGAAATTGCAATACAATTTCAACCACCTTCATAAACCTAGCATCTAATTTCAAAGAACACAGAGAAATGTCAAATATGAAGAAAAACTGCAACTGAACAAGTTCTGGGAAAACTTTATAACCCTTAGCTTTAGAGTTTCAATCCAAAATCTTCCCAATCAATAAAAGAGTTTGTGAATCTCGGAACATCACCATTACAACATTTACCAAAATGGCAATGCAAATAATGAAGTTCTACAGAAATAACAGCAAAAAGAAAAAGGCACTCATAACAACACTACATGTGACCAGCTAGTGGATTTCACGTATGGATTACAATCCATGTAGTTATCAGTAAATTAGAATTTAAGACCATGCTTATCATCATTTTGTTAAATAATAGACGATAATTATACATTCCAAGAATCACTCATCCTGCCAACCAGGACAGTGGAGCTTACACGTGTGTATTATCTTTCAGACCCTAAGCTTTTCACAATCTACAAAATCAATTGATACAAATGGAAACAGAGAAAAGGGTAAGCATTGAACAAATAGGTTAACAAAACAATAGGTTCAGAATATATATATATATATATATAGTTTGGGGGATTATTTTCTTACACTCAACAATTCAGAATGACAGTTACTTTGATCCTTCCTTTAACCTAAAGAACCTGTGTTGGAAAAGGATAGTTGCATGGGTATGACATTTTCACACTTCAAATTAACAGGAAATGAAAACCTGTGGAACTCTGGAAAATAAGCAAATCTGAACACCAGAAATGCACCTATATTGGGACTCAGAACCAAGTCCGTGAAATGTTGTTTAAAGCATTTAACAAATTTTCTTTACTCTTACTGCCTCATGCTTCTTCCCATGTAATTATATTCTCCAGAAGTCACATTCCACCATATGTCCAATTTACTCCACTAGCCTCAATTTGAAAGTCACATGTTCCTATTTGCTTCTCCCCATATTTCCCCACAGATCTTAACTGCTTCTATGCTTTTTCATCCTTAAAACCAAAAAATAGAAAAATCACCGATGCCTTCAATTTATCTTGAACATCCTTAAGAGACACCAACACTCAAAAAAAACAAAAAAAAAAATGAAACACTAAAGGAGAGCATCCATAAGAAAAACTATTTTGTTCAACTAGCCCAGCAACCAATTAAGCAGGAATTAAATATACAAAAGATAGACCATACCATTAGGTATATCTTTCAGGGGGGTACCACAGCCCTGCAATTTGAAAGGCAAACTGTATAAATTTAAATCCCCGCATAATATACAAATAAAACTTTCATTGGGAAAATGCAATTTGAAATATAATTTTTAGCAAAAAGAGAACACCTTTTCAATGTGGAATTCCTTCGAAGCATCTCTTTCAATAGATGCCACCAGCCTTTCAACAGATTTTCGCTCGCGTTGTGGCCTGTCAGAGACTGGAGTCCTTGGCTCTGGCCGCTTTTTCTCTTCTACTACCTTCTTCTTTTTTCCAGCTTTCTCTCCACCACTCTTCTTCTGCCCAGCACTCTTCCCTTTCCCACGTTTCTTCGACCCCTTATCCTCATTCTCTTCCACCTCTTCTTTATCCTTGGACTCATCAACCTCATCCTCCACCTCTTCTTTGGTTTCCTCCTTTTCTTCAATCTCTTCATCTCCTTTTGGCCCAGTTTCTTCTTCTATTGCTTCAGTTTTGGGCTCCTCTTTTTCTTTGTCTTCGTCTTCACCTTCCTTTTCTTTTTCTTCTTTGCTTTCTTTTTCGTTATTCACCTCGGGGTCCTCATCCATCTTCTCAGCCTCAGCTTTCTCATCATCATTTTTATCTTCATCCATTGCTTTCACTTCATTATTTTCCTCTTCTTTTTTCCCTTTCAGAGCTTTACCAGATTTTTCTGGTTCACTAGTCCCATTTGCTGCTACTTCAGGAGTTTCAGTTGCAGTATCTTCCTCATCCATAATCCAATCTAATGAAAATGCTACAGCAAAAAGTAACCTTTTCTCTTCACTATAAAATCCAGCTTAACTTAGATGGTAGAACCCTGTATTCAGGAGAAAATCAGATTTCACTTAGAAAAGGCTCAAACTTTATCCATATGTTAGCAAAATCCTGCACATAATAGATTCAAGAAACAGATCAGCATTTTTAAAGAAAAGAGGGGTGAGTGTGTAACTGTGTATGTGTGTGAAGAGTTTCACAACCGCTCATCCAAGAAACTCTGAGAGATAATATTCCTACAATTTTTTACAGGACAATTGAACCGCACAGCTAAACTTCCCATGCAACAACAGTAAGCAACATCTTTGTTTATGAAACTCCAGTGAACAAATTTTTGTTCCACTGATAACCAAAGCAAAATCTCCCCCACCAAAAACAAAGAAACAATTGGAACAAAACGTAATAAATAATGAAATTGTCTATAGAAAGCAAAACAAATTTTGATCACATCAACATTTACAATTAATAAGAAAATTCCCATATATATAGAGAGAGAGAACACAAAGCAGAACAACAAAAGAGTATGCAATTTAAAAGTACTCAAAAGATCTAGAAAAGCTTAAACAGATTCTGAGACATAGTAAAACGAAAACAAGACCCCCTTAATGGCAAATGTTAAACGTATAGAAAAATCCTATGTTTATCAGCAAGAAAGACAAAGAAGACAATAGAGGAAAAAGTTCAAATCTTTAAGTTGCAGATGTCGTGTTCTTACAAAGGAAAGCTGAATTAAGCTAATTAAATTAAAAATAAGCTTAAACAACCTAAATTCAACAAAAATTTCAAGTTCCATGATGGTATAGCAAAATTCCCTGATTTAAAGTCAAAAAAATTATCACCAATTTAAAGCACGTTCACAGCAACCAAACAGAGCATAGAAAATTGAATTTCGCAGAACAAAACACCAGAAACCAACAAGAAAATAATAAATTCAACATTTCCCTCCAAAACAAACACATCTCAAAACCCTAACCTCCAAACAAGCAAATTTTGAAAGATAATTACAAATTGCATTAAATTTAAAAAAAAAAAATCGAAACCAATAAAAAAAACTAGAAATTAGTAGTAAAACAACAAAAAAAATTCAAAACTTACAAAGATTTAGAAGCCCTAATTCGTTGATTTGAAAGCTTTAAAAGGCAAAGTGTTTTGAGCTTTAACACTCACTCTCTCTCTCTCTCTCTCTCTGTTT
Organism: Aleurites moluccanus; assembly: GCA_948193065.1. Lineage (NCBI taxonomy): Eukaryota > Viridiplantae > Streptophyta > Magnoliopsida > Malpighiales > Euphorbiaceae > Aleurites > Aleurites moluccanus. The sequence goes on from CANXYC010394018.1 coordinate 18,216, forward strand.
CTATCTCTCAGTTGGAACGCATTTTTACGCTTCGATTTCTCGTTAGTGGAGTCTTCAAAAATTAAAAGAGGGGCATTATTGGAGACAGATTTTATAGGTCGGAATTGAAATCCGGATTTAAAATGCAGTTAATTGCCACGTCGGATAGAACTGTCAGAAGTGGGGGAGAGAAGATCGCGATTAGGCAAAGTGATGAACGGTTGAGAGTTTGTTTTGAGAGTATATTAGGAATTAACGGCTCTGATTCAGTATTAGCCCGCGTCAGGGTATACTGGCATCTTTGAATTTTGAAAGTGTGGGGCCTGGGGCTAGAAATTTAAAGCAAAAGTTATTAATAATTATATATATATATATATATTAAAAAAAAATGAATAGTGCAATTATGATTTGCACATCAATACTCTCTTATTCCTTTGATGCACTCTTCTTTCTTCCTTTAATTTTTTTTATTTTTTATTTTTTAATTTAATTCTTATTGAAATTTAAATTTAAATTTAAAATTAAAATTAAATTTTCATATTTTTAAAAAAAATTTATATATTACTAAATTAATTAAAAATTTATTAATCTTTAATTTCTTCTGAATTATTTTTATTATATTTCAATTAAATATTGAATTAAAAAAAATTAAATATCAATCAAACAACTTTTACTTCAATGATATTAAAATTATCTTTAAACTTAAATCATTTCAAATTCAAATTTAATTTATAATTAAATTTAAAAAATAAAATAAAAATAATGATGAATGCTGAAAAATTAATATTTTTTGAGATAAATATAAATATTTTTTTAATATTTAAAATATTTTAAAAAAGCATATAAAAAATAAAATAAAATAATGATGAATATTGAAAGATTAATATATTCGAGGTAAATATAAATAATATTTTTAATATATAAAATATTTCTAAGAAAGTGTATTAAAAAATAAATAAAAATAATTACTAATGCTGATAGATTAATAATATTTGAGATAAATATAAATATTCTCTTTATATTTAAAATATTTCTAATAAAGCATATTTTTTATATATTTTAGCATAATGTATATTATTTTAGTACTCCCTCTCTCCGTATCAATAAATATTTTAATTTTTTTATAACTTCTAATTTAATTATTATATTTTTTAATTTAAATTATATTTTATTTTAACATTTCAATAATATTCTCGTATACTTAATCTTATATAATTATATTAATTATTATTTAGTCTATGAGATTAATCAAAATTAACAAATTGATTATTACATTTTAAGAAATTCGTTATTTAATTCCTATCTTTTGGTTTAAATATTTATAAAATGATCAAAATATCATTCATGAATTATTTTATTAATTTCGATAAATCTCCGAAGCTAAAAAGTAATTAACTTTTAAACTTTCGATTATTTAATATAAATTTTTTAAACCCGATTTTTAATAGGAATTTTGTGTAGTTATGGTTTATATGTAGAAAGTGAGAGAGATAAATTATAAATTTTATTTTGGGATAATGTTCATAATCTAAAAAATAAAAATAAAAGAAGAGTATTTTAGATATTAAAAATTATTTTCTTTTTTTTTTAATTTTATATTTAATTTTTTAACAGAATTTATAAAAAAAAAAAAAAGATAAAATGATCAATTCGTATGACGGAACCAAAATATAATAATTAAATAATGAGTTTCTTAAAATGCAGGTATCACTTCATTAATTTCAACAAATCTTAAAGACTAAATAGTAATTAACCCTATATAATTAATATAAACTTGAAAAATAAAAATATTTATTATTTTTTATAAAATAAAGAGATAATTGTATTTAATTATGAAAAATATATTAAAATACTACTTTCTTCTGGAAAAAAATAGACTCACTTTCCTTTTTCAACCGCCTGAAATTATAATTTACTTTTTAAATGATAGTTGATACGTTAATTTACTAATATATTCTTATTCAATATTTTACTATATCATATTTTTAAACAAACAATTAATTAAATATTGGATTAAATAACAATACATGCTAAAATTAAATGAAATTTTATTAAAAATTTAAAAATTAAAATTTTATAGATGATGAGATTTAGTATTAAATGAAATTTTATTGGTAATAAAATTTTATTGATTTGTATAATTAGTATTAAAAAATTAAATAATAATTATTTCTAAGATAATTATTTATTAATATAAATAAAAGTTATTTGTAAAAAATATAAAGTAAAAAATTATTATTTTAACTAAATTAAATATTTTTTTAATACATATGAAAATACAAATAGATATATCATTTTCGGAGGGAGGTAGTAATAAAGGAGATAGTTGTATTTATTTAGAAAAGAGTAAATATTAAAATAATTTAAAAAAAAAATTCTTAATATTTATGCATTTTAAAATTAGAAAATTTATTTTGAGAAGGAGAAAGTATTATTTACTAATATTTATTAAATTAATAAAATAACAAGAAAACAAAATTTGTAATATTTATAAGATTTTAAATTACAATATAAAAATATATAATTTTAATATTAAGATAAAATCAAAGTGGAGTAAGTAAGAAGATACCACCTAAACCATCTCATCGACAAGCTTATATCTTATATTTGAATGTTAATCAAGGTTTTCAAATAGCATATGAAATGAAACAATTAAACAGCCAAATCAAAGCATGCCTTATAGTTGAAGGTAGTTTTATGAATTATAATTGGTGTAAATTCATAGGCAAATAAAGAATGATCTATCAACTAATCAAATTTTGAATGTATTAAAATTAAAGTTTAGAATCAAATCCTCACTGCTCAGTAGCCCTCCAGACGTTTTGCAGTTTGTATTTCACTAGCAACCACCACGATTGCTCCTACTAGTATTGTAATTGGTCTATTGTGTATTCAACGGTGACAATACAAAGGCATAAGTTATTTTCAAATGCCCTGTAAATAGGATAAGAAGGCTAAGGTTAATTATCATAATATATCCTGCATTAGCTGCAACACCAAAGGGTTCAATTGATGAAAGATTATGGTCATAATACATGACTTCAATTAAATATGGTATCTCTAAAGTTATTCAAACTTAAAATAGTTTATACCTTAGTTAAAATAAGGATGATATAAGGTACCAACTCATCCACTCACTAAGAGGACCACTTCTCAAACTGTGATTCATGGCAATGTGAGTCTAACCAGTCTCTGGGAGAACCCTTCGACATATTGGGATTTCCCTTCCCACCACCGCCAACTAGCTCTCGCAAATTCTCTAACTTATTTTCCCTCCCTGTTCCATTAAGTCTCCCATCAGCTTCCTTTAGTTTCTGCTTGAATCGCTGTTTACGGCCAGATGTGGTCAGTTCTTGCTGTTTTGATTGTGACGGAGGAGCCCCGTGAGGTCCAAGGTAAATGTTCTCTTCTATCTTAGCCTGCACAAACAGGACAGTCATTCAAATATTGTAGCAACTATTTCATGTCCACAAACGTAAAATCTAGATCAGTACTTGAGCAACAAGTATGACTTGAATTACAGCTGACCTTTGGGGAAGGAGGTTTTGATGGTTCTACTTTAGGAGCATCAAGTCTAATTTGATCTGGGTCCTCAATTCCCAAGCTTGGAATCACAAATCCATCAGTGTCTGATGACAAAATATATAAGTTCATCAATTACTTGTACAAAAGACATGCCCTCAATAACTTTAAGAAGCTATAATGAGGTTTGAAACAGCTACCTCCCCATTCAAACAGAACCAAATCTTCCATAATATCCTAAAAAATGGATCTTAGTTGAATAAAACCAAATTCTAATTTCCGTTTCTCTTTCTCACATGCATGTGCACTCAATTTCATATAACAAAGCCACAATGCAATCAGGCTAAAGAGATATCACTATTCTCAAATATGCAAAACCACCTATAAGTTATAGTTCATGACAAGGACGATAAGTTATAGTTCATGACAAGGACGACATTATTTGATTTGTTAAGTCTGTATATCTATATAACAAATCTGCATCACTATTCAGGATATGTATTTCTCCCAAAAAAAATCCTGTTTAATATCCAGCTAACCTAACTGATGCACGCTTTTCATTGTAGAAACCAAACTATAAACTTCATATAGAGCGGGGACTGGAAAAGAGTTTAACAAACAGAGGAAAAAACATATGCAGGAAAGAAATTGAAAAGACAATATGGAGGCCAAGAAAACATTGGTGGGGCATCCATATGGTTTCCACTTGACATGAACAATTCTTCAATAAGAAGTCTGAGCATCACTTGATCAATTTGTAGTAAATAACAAAATTTTCGACAATGCTTACCTAAACTTGATAATATGCAACAAACACCAGCCTTAGACCTTTGGTGCATACATTTAAAATAAAACTAAACTGTAGATAAGTAGGTGCCTATTTTCAGAAAACAAAGCAATTGCATTTTGACGTTAACATACTAATATCAACTACTTGTGTTCAAGAAAATTAGTTTCCCTCTAAAGACACTTATCATCATTGTGGAACCAGTAATTAATTAAAGGTATTATCCAGATAATAGAGATACTGAATCACAAAGCTAGACACATCATCATTCCTTTATTTTGCAATGAACAATTAGAAAGAGTACCACCAGATAACACTTGTTAGATAATCAATGGCCTTAGAACAAACAATCGCTACATATAGCACTTTGAAAGCAATTTCTCCAGCAATTTTTTCCAAGTTTACTCTTATTTTCTTCATATGAAAGATGGAAACTTAAACTTCTACTTCAAATAACTAATAAACTTCTACTCCTAATTTCCTATCTTATTTTGCTAACTAGTCTCTCTCCATTGTCAATTCAAATTTATTTATCGAAAATCAAAAGTTAAAGCATAGCAATTAACTTCCCCATATTACCCTTTAAAATTATAACCAATTATTTCTAGAAACGAACAAAAAAAAATCATATTGACTACTCACTAAAGATAACTAAATTCAGGGAGCTCAGAGTTTTAAACCATTTTACTTCGCTCTGTTATTATTTTCCTCAAACAATGTACTGAATCAGAGGAGACAATCCTTGTGGGATGGAGCAAGCATACAAATTGCTTGCTTCAACTACAAACAAACATAACAAGTTCAAATTCAATCCCAATGCATTAAAAATTGCAACTACTTGTCAACTTCTCGAGTAAAGTTGGATTACAAAAAAAAATTTAATCATACAAAAAAAGCAAAATAATAAACATTATGCAAAAAAAAAAAATAAGTTACTACACATATAACCTCCACATTCAAAATTTTAACAGACTATAAAAAACTAAAACCACCCAATTTAACAAAATCGAAAAAAGATTACTTGCCATACAACCATTTGAATAATATGCCCAATTGAGCAAATTCAAAAGGCAGCAAAGATCAAAACTTTTTTTTTTCTTGGGAACCAAACATTGAATGAAGGAAAGTGAGAAAAATACCCCATTCATCTTCTTCATCATTGAGCGGAGGAGTGTTATGAGATTGAGAGTGGTCCATGGGACGCTGATGATCATCGATTTCAATCGCCACAGGGCGCTAAAGCCCAGAACAGATCAGATCAGATGGAAAAGATTTTCACCAGCTCTAAACCCAATAGAAAAAATAAAAAATCTGTGATTCGTGTGAATATCAACAACCGCAAAGAACATAATAATCTCAAAAGACGCAAGTTTCAGTGCTATTTCAAAGAAATTAATTAATTAAATTAAAACGCTAACCCTACAATTAGAAACTAGAAAGCTCTCTGCGTTAATGGCTGTAATTGTTTGGTGTGATTTTTATTACCGGAATTACCCCCACTTATTTTGCCCGTCGGTTCAGTTTGGCAGAAGGAAAATTCGAGGGTAGTATCGTCATTATGATAACTTTTGAAGATCTTACTTGAGCTTAACTGCGGTCCTGATTTTAAGATGGATGGCAGTTTAGTTTTATCAACGGTTTGATTTGAACAAGAGCCAAGATGTTTCAAATAGATCCATCACATGACCAACAATTCAATATTTTAATTTAATGGTATGAAATCAAATAAATATAAATTTATTTTTCTAAATAATAAATTTAAAATCAATTTTTCATTTCAATATTTAAAAATAAATAAATTTATTTTAAATAAAAATTCTTTAATTGCATAGTCTAAGAATTTTTTTAAAAAATTTAATTAATATATGCTACTTACATATTATTCTTATGGATTATCCTATAAATAATTAGTTTTGAATGAGTTAATTATGTATTATTATTGTTTAATCTTCTTTGCAATGCTAACAATTTTTTATATTGGATTAAATTAGTATATTCTAATTATGTATTAGTCTCACTTTACACAGGTTTTGATTACATTTTTTTATTTAATTTATATTTTTTAAAAAAATATTTTAAGATAGGTAAAAATTATTATTATTATTTTATTAAATTTAAATATTTTTTATATTTTTAAATATTAATAAATAAAATATATGTATTAATCAAATTTATTATATATGGACTAACAAAAAAAAATAATTAAAAAATTGTTAATATAATTTTACCATAAATTAATTTTTTATTCCTTCTTAAAATTTAAAACATGACATATAGCAGTAAGCTATTTGACTCAGCTGCAAATTGCATTTATCCAAAAATTTGGATTTTTTTTTTCTTCTATATTTTTAGTCTTCTTGTCAACTTATTCCCATTGCTTGTACAAAGTCTTGGCACTTTGATTGTTAATGGGAATAAAATTATTTATATCATGCAACATATGTAGAAGAATTTAACTAAAAAAATAATGAACTTCAATCACATAATTAGCACATAAACTTCAAAATGCTTCATATTAACATATAATTTTTAAAATTGGCATCAATTAGAACATGCAATTGGAAATCACACAATTGAGAAAATATAATAACGTAAAGATACATATTTTTTATAGATCGCACACTTAATTAAGAAGAAAAATATTCAAATTTGATATTTCTTCAAAAAAATTTTACTTCTTATAATCAAGCTAAACCCTAATGACTGCTCTCTGATTCATTGTTGAAACATACATTAATATACAAAACCAGCATCTTTGCCAACTTCTTATCATATTATATATTGTATAAACACTTGATTGAGACTTAAAAGATATAATAATGTTGATAAGATGATAAAAAAAGTTGAATTTGAATAGATTGAAAAAAAATATAAAATATTTAATTTAATAAATTTTTTTATAAATTAATGTTTTTTTTTTGATCCTTCATTTCTGAACATAAATATGCCATTTTTTTTTATTTTTTAAGTTTTAATTTTGAATTTTTATCGTTAGGTTGGGACTCAAAAATTAAATTAGTTGTTTTCACAAATTACTTCTTTTTGGAAGGGGACAAATTACATGCATGTTGAAATTTCTATTGCAATATGGGGACGAGATTAGTAACATAACCTAAATCTATCAAGGAAAGAAAAGTTTGGGGTTTGTGTATGGTCAAATATTGCCATAAATTAATTTCTAGCAATCAAAATCACATGAACCAACGTTTTACTTTCTTTTACCATTATTTTAGACAGAAAACTTCAAAAATTGCCTATATATTGTATTATAAATAAAAGTATGCTCTCCACACATATGATTACTTCAAATGCACAGGGGGATGATTAAGCCAATAAAGGCAACCTTTGCAAGGTCAAAAGAAGAGCCACATTGCTTTTCAACAAACCATAACATTAACTAGACCAAGTAATTTGATTTTCCTCTTTATTTTTTATTTTTTATTTTAGTTTTTTTAATTGTAGAAATCATAGATCTAAAAGTAGATGATCCTTTGCTATTTTAGATCTATGATTTTTGTTATCCTTTTATAGGTGGTTTGCTCTTGCAGGTGAATAATTTTTTTAAGAGCATTACTGTAAGTCCTAGGTGATATTAAGTAAAACTTTAAATTAAATGCTAAAAATTTAAGTATTAAATTTTAAATATTTAATAAAATAAGTGATATAATTTTTAAATTATAGAAATATTAAAAATTTAATCACTTATTATATTTAATATAAAATTTAAATTAATTTTTAGATAATTGAAATTTTCAAAATAAACATTGCCAAATAATTTAAAATGATTAATTACTAAAAATTTCACTATTTAATGTTTAATAGTATTTCCTCTATTTTTTTTATCTATCGTTTTATAAATTTATTAATTTACATTTTTAATTATCATTTTAAATTTTAAAAATAATATTTATTCACTTTTTTTTAATTTATTCTTATAGTATTTAATTAAAATATAATTATTTAATTTAAAATAAAGTTAAGAATATAAAATTAAATAAATTATTTTAAATTTAATTAATAAATATTTTAATATGTATACAACGATAGATAAAAAAAGCAGAGAGGGTATTATCAAATATCCTCTTAGCCTTACAATATATGTCTCACTTCAACTAAGCATTGTGTTTGGATAATGAAAATAATGCAAAGATTTTGAGGAACTCGTTGATGCAGCTTACCCGAATATCAACAATATTTTTCAAAATCATAATTTTTCTTGAGGTATGCGGTGTTGAAGCCATCAGTTTATGAATAGAATCAAATACTTTGCTCGACTTACTCATTGTTCAAGTGCTTTTACAGCATCTACAGCTACAGCGTTCCAGTGGATGATCCGCTTGCCAATTTTTGGTATTTTATCATGATTGTATTTTTGTTTTTTTTTTTTTTCATTATTTCAAGATGTTCATTAGATGAATGTAGTGGACGTTTGACAAAAAAAAAATTAATATAGTTATTAGTTTTTTAATTCTGAATAGCTGCATTATATTTTATTGACAATTGTTAGTTATTAAGTAGTCAAATAATTACTGTTTATAAAAATTTAAATTTAAATTTTTTTTAAAAAATATATTTATTTAAATAAAAATACTATTTATTTTTTAAAAATAATATTTAAATAAAAAATAAATATTAATATTTATTTTTAATAATCATTAAACATATCAACAGTTAATAACTATTATAATTTTACCAAATATTTATAACGATCAGCTATTAAATAATAATTACTAACTATCAGCTATAAGTTATCACAGTTATTATGAACAATTAAATAAAGCAGGACTGTAATATGAAAATTGTGCTTATTTTAATAGATTTAGTGTTTTATCTGTACATGTGATCTTCTATTTCTTTCTAATAAATGAATTTATTTTTGATAAAAATATTTATCATATTAATGTGTTTGTATTATGTTATAAATGTTTTGACATCTTATAAACATATCCTTACAATTTAAAAGTTGTGGTTTTTAACTTATTATTAAATTTTTATTGGTTTAACTCTCTACGTTTAGACTAAAACTAGCAATCATTTTTTTTCAATTTGATGGGTTCTCAATTTACAGTATGAAATAGTATACGTATGTATGAGAATAGTATATATATATATCAAGGGTTAATGAAATTAACATCTTACCGCTTGTTGTCTTAACTGCCAATTAATTGAAGTCCAATCTTCTTTAAAAAACAAAAAATTATTTCCGACCAATTTTTTTAGATTGAGATCGATAGTCCCTATGATTCGACAAAAAAAAAAAAACTTATATCTTTTAATTAGGTATAGCAATAAAGCGAGTATGGCATTACGCGGCATTGAGAGAAATTTTTATTCATCCTACTTCGAGTACAGGGTAGAATAAAAGACAGGACGAGACGAGTAAAATATATATACATGTTTATTCATCTATTTTATTAAACTTTTTATTATATCAAATTATAAAAAAAAAAAAAAGAAAAATTTTAATAATAATAATAATAATTAGATCGGATATATATAAGATATATCTTTTTCAATATTTACCTTTAACTTATAACAAATTTAAAAATTAAAATTCATATTCGTTCTACTAACCAATAAGTAAGATGAATAAAATCTAACTCATTAGAATCGAATCATATTCGACAATCGAATTTAATTATAATTCTTACTTGTTATAATACTCAAATTATCGATTCATCTTATATAAATATTTTAAAATAAGACGTCACCCAAACCAAATAGAAATAATAATTAGCAAACTCTAATTTTTTTTTTAGTTTAAAAAAATGAAATAGCATATTGATTTATTTTTCTTTCAACTGGTAATTTTTTTTTTCTGCAATGATCTAGTTGAAGAGTCTGAAATTAAAATTGGAATTGGAATTAGAATTGAAATTCCTAATTTCACTAATTCCAATATTTAACAGTTATTTAGGATTATAATTATAATTATAATTATAATTTCATGAAATTATAATATAATTAAAAAATTAATTTCAAAATTCAATTCTCAATCCATAAGAATTACAATTCCATAATTACCACTACAATTCTCTCTCCTATCGCCACTCTCAACACCACCGTCACCTCTACCCCTAGCGCCACCGTTATCGTCCGCAACGGTAGTCCCTCATTGTCACCAACGGTGATCTATCACTTTTGACGACGATTGCTCGCTTGACGATCACCGTCGACGATGATGATTTACCGGATCGTCACTATCAACGACGATAATTTATCAGACCATTATCACCGATAATTCACCATCACCCTACCGCCATCGCTGATAGTTCATTACCACTTATAACTTCACCGTCATTTTCATCATAAATAATTTTTTATTTAATTTTAATTTTTATGTAAAATAAATATTAAAATTATAATTTTAATAAAATTTTAATTTTAAAAAATTAAAATTATTAATTTCAATTTTAATTTTTTATCCCAAACAAATCCTAACAGAAAATCAATATAGCGACTAAGAATTGATGTAAACATTGAATGTCCCTCCACAGTAGCTTACCTTGAACCTGGCCAATTCATTTCATCACTAGGTAGTAGGCCAGAAATTGACAATGTTTGCTTGCGTGAAACATAAGACTAATGATGCCTGACTGACTCTTCCCATTACAAGCCAAAAGATCTCTTCAAAGTAATGGGACTCCATTAAAACACCTCAAGGGTCGTGCAGTAGCAAAACATGGATTAATAGATTTATATCATTACACTTTGATAGTCTGATTGCAGACAACAGAAAATGGGTCATCATTACTAATTACTATCCTCTTTTATCTTTTTATGTAAAATTAAGTCCCTGACAAAATTTAATCACTGGTATTCACTTTATCTAGTAGTGGATTTTCACAACTACTTGGGTTTAAATTTTAAATTATGATAAAAATACTGAAAATTGATTTTGACTTTATTAATAGATCATAAAAATATTTACAAATAAATTATATTCAGATATACAAAAATTAAACATTTTAATATTTAACCCTTTAAATATTGATTATTAAATACCTACAATTAATCATTAATTAGTAATTAAATATACAAGTAATTTTTAAGAAAATTTAATCTATTACATAAAATTATAAATTAATTAATAATAATTTTATAAATATATTTAATAATATTTAATCATTATTACTAATTAATAATATTATATATTGGATTAGATTCACTTTTTTTTTTTTTTTTCAAAATATAACTTTAATCTTTGAGGTAACCTTTTTGGAGTACGAAGATTTCTTTAGGTAATGGGTTTTGTATGATTGTGGGTAAAACCCTAAGGAGAGTGACAAGTAAAAAAGGCACTGTTTATTTAATGTATGCAAGATATTGGTTTGTGTTGATGGGTTTCATGGTAACATGTGGAGAGCACATATGTGCCACCTTTGCACATGGATTTGGCAAATTCCAGAGCTTTGAGATTGAGAAATGATAGTAGTTTTGGTTTTTTCAAGGGAGAACAAGTAGCAGATAACAACAAACAGTTTGGTTGCAAGAGAAAAACTGAACCCAGTTTTGTTTTTTCAAGTAAAGGCTCTGTGAACCTCTAATTTCAATGCAAGAAATTATTAAAGACCCCTCTTTCCCTTTTTCTCTCATTTCTTTGACCAACCAGATTATTGGGTTCTGCCTTGATAATTCAATCCAGATATGCTAGTATGGTGGCTTTTCTACATTTCTTTTGTAGACTGTATCCAAATCTTCTCTCAGGAAACTTGACCTTTCTTTAATATAAGCACCTCTGCATCTAAGTTTGTTTCTTTTCATTAGTCTTTTGTTATATAGATCTATTTCTTGATCTTTAGCCCATTTCATAAAGCGGTTTCTGATCCCTGAAAGAATGGGAAAATCAGCTGATACTCGAAACTCTTCTTCTTGTTCACAATGTTTCTTTAAACTTTCATTGCTCTGTTTTGCAATCTTTTTCCCTTTTCTGATCTTTTTTTGTTTCCAAACTTTTGGATTCTTTCCTTTCGTCGTAACAATCTCTATTTTGTTTGTATCCACCATTTTCTTTATCACGTTCTCGAAGAAAAAAGTGATTACTATAGAGAATCCAACTCAAGATGAAGGTTCCTTGTGTAGTTCAAGGAACCTACAAGTAAAGGAAGTTGAATTGAAGCTAAATCAAGAACTTGAAGCTGTTTCTTTATGTAATGGTTCTCAACGAAGTGAAGTTAGTGAAATTCATGACTATCAAATTGACTCAACAGATTTTCCATCTGCTAGTGAAAGTGGTGATGATTTGTCAGAAAGTGAAAATTTTGAGCTCAATTGGGTGTCATTTAATAATGTGGGTAAAAGTGTAGCAATCTTGGAGATTTTAGATTCTTCTAATGATGATGAAGAAGATGATAATCTCATCGAAATCAGTTTTCCAGATAGTAATTCTGTTGATTTGAATGAAGAATCGGAGGAAAAATTGCAGACAGATTTGCCCGAGTACCTGTTTGAATCTGTTTTTAGGCAAGAAGGTTTAATGGAGCTGTTGGCAGATGTTAATGAGGTGACTGAGGAAGACAGCTTGATTGAGATTGACCTTTCAATGGGCTCCATTAAAGGTTCAAATTTAGAGACTGAAGCATAGCTCAACCAATCTTCAATGTGCCAACAAACCTGCTATATATTTTCTTTCTTCTGTAACAGAGGTTGATGTTAGGGTTTAGGTTTAGGATAACAGGTTTTTTCATGTTTTTGTGATGCTTTGTTTCTATGCAGCTTCTGCAATATTATTAATTAGCTTCTGCCATCATATTTTTTTATATTCTGTTTAACATTAATCAAGGTTTAGAAGCATAAAATTAGCCAAATTTGTCTACTTCAAGTTCATATGGTGTTTAAACCATATATGAATAATAACCATTTTAACAGTAAGTGAATGCAGTTGGTGACAATATAGAGTGTAAGTAAAAAAATTCATACGTCAACCTGATAAAACATAAACTAGATAGCATTTATAGCAATGTCTTTGCTTCGACAGCTTTCAATTAATCCCAGAAAACTGTAAAAATGTGGTTCTCAGCAATTCTAAATTTTACATAAGAGAAAATATGAGGTCTGAAGATTTCATAATTGATGTAACCTTAACATGAAATCAATACAGATTGTCGAAACTGTAATTTGAACGCTCTAAAGAATTCTCTTCCTCGACCAAAATTAATCATCATCCACCTTATATATGCACTATTGTCTATAAGAAGTAATCTCCTAATCCTTATAAAAAAAATGGTGATCAACTTACATAATGTGCTTCAGTATCTTACCACCAAAATGTTCAGATCAAGCCTTCAGAGGGCAGCCTTAACAAAAACTGCACATATGAATATGGTTGCATTATGCTCTTGAACTCCAGAAAGAAACAACCCTTGGACAGCTCAAATCTTCATTTGATGCTGAGAAACTCGAATCCTGTTGCTGTAGGTGTCAAACCATGCTCTGACAGAATGGTTACAATTGTGTAACTAGGACCAATCAACTGTGCAACTCTAACAGCCCCAACGCAATTCATGGCTGAAGAACTCCCCAGAAAGAGGCCATCTTCTTCAAAAGATAACTGAGAATAGTTTGAGTTAGATATATTGTGAAAACTTAGACAAAAAATTGAAAACTTTTTTTGCTTGTTAATAGTAGGCATTCTTCAGGCCATAGTAGTCATTTGAAGCAAGAGACATAAAACTGCAAGGGAACAATTTTGAGTATGAAGAGAAGTCATTTCAAGCTGAAGGGCATGGTTAAGACTTGAGATATTATCAGAGCCATGGCAAGAGAACATTTTTATCTTGAGCCGCCATAACATCCACTGAACATTGGCAGTTTTTTTCCAGTGATAACATTTTCTTAACTGCCCATTAATGGGAAAAGAAATTTATTGAGACAAGTATAAAGAGAAGAGGGAGGACTAACCTTGACATGTCAACAGCCTCCTTATCTGTACAGCTAAAAGCACCATCACGTTTTGCCTTCATAAAATTCTGTGTTATCCTGTTAATTCCAATTCATTCAGTTACTGTTTCAAATGGATTCTTTAACCTTTTTCCTTCAGCCTTCTCTTTAGTGTACATTAGCCCTCTTGTTATCTTATTGAACAAACCAGAACCAGGAGGATCTATGAGATAGCACTTTATGTTTGAATTTTTTCCTGTACAAAATATAACAAGGATTTATGATACTATCCTAGAACGCATAAAGGAAAATTTAGAAGAGGGAAAAGAATTGACCTGTAGAAATCTAGAAACACCAGCTACAGTTCCACCAGTGCCTGCAGTTGCCACAAATGCATCTAAGCTACCACAGGTTTGTTCCCAAATCTCAGGCCCAGTACCCCCATAGTGGGACCGAAAGTTTGCCAAATTTTCAAACTTGATCAGCAAAGCAACCACCACTGCAACATCTTGAAAAACTGCATCTTGTTTCTCTCCATCAGATCTTTAACCATTAATTTGCTCTGGTTCTTTGCCATCAATTTGATGACCTTTTCCAAGTTTTGATGTTAATTCATTTGCTTCCAATGCCCGTCTCCTAGCAATTTTAACATAGTGGTCCCTGTGTGTAATTGGAACTGTTCTTACCCTTTCAACAGTGCCTCCCAAAACTTCAAGAATTTGGGACTAACAAAAATTTTAAGAAAAACAAAGTCAAATTTGCTGCAAGACAAACAAAGTTTGAAAAGAACGCTGAACAGAAAATGGGTATCAAGAATTCAGGTGCATGAGTGCTCAAAAGGAGGAAAATATATCTCCCTCTCCCCCTTCCTTCCTCTGTCTCTTACAGATGGTTGTAGACAACAACCACAAAATTTTCAATAGATGCCTAGAAACAAATTCACAGGGAACTTCGACAGTTTACACCAAATGATTTACCAAGGAATGTGCAGATCTCCAATATACACTAAACAATTCTCATCTAAATAATGTTGTGGCATGAGATCGTGTAAAACAAGTAATTCGTTCATGCAAAACACAAAGTATTCATACCTTCTCAATAGCAGCATCATTTGGGATAACCACATGGCATCTGCATCCATAAGCAGGAGCCACAGTAGCAAGGCTAATAGCAGTACTTCCAGCACTTCCCTCAGTAACAACTCCACCCTGAGCTAGTTGGCTGGACTCCAGATCCTGTACAGAGCCACAGATTGGGGGAGAAACACAGGAAAAACAAGCAACTCGTTAGGTAATCAAACGAATGATGTTAACTAACCATCTGATATTGAACTAGTTACAGTCCCTTGACTTTGAATCCCCTCACAAAAATAACTAGCATATTGGGGCAGATTTTCAAAACAGAAAGAATATATTTGATGCAGTCGACTAAAGGGATTTCAAGGCATTTCAGTTTTTCATAATCTCAAAACAGAAATAGCAACTTGTGAAACATGAGAAGGCAGGTGTTTTGTTCAACTATAAATTTTGTCACAAGTTCCTGTTCGTCATTCAAAATATGGAACCAAAGATCACCAAATATAGTCAACTTCAACAAGAACTTTCAGCTAACATCTATATTTTAAGACAAAAAGGCAAATGAGCTCCAATTCATTTTTTCAGACTCAAGTTCTATGCAAGGATAAATATGTGGGCGGTCTATTTCTCTTCCATTCTACAACTGTTCCACGTGCTGCTTATCCAATCAGAATATCAGATAAAGTAAAACCTCTATATATTAATAAAATAAAATTGAGGATAGTAAATTTTATTAATTAAAAAAATATTAATTAATCGATAAATTAATAATTTATTAATTTAAAAAAAATATTTAAAATTTAATAAATAATATTTGATCAATTAAAAAAATATTATGTTTTATTAAATTTTTTAATTAATTTAATATGAGTTAAATAAATTTTAAAATAAAAATATTGATAAATTGAATATGAATTATTAATAGCTTTGAAGCTTATTATCTACAAGTAAACATTTAAAATATTAACAACACTCGTAAGTTTTTATTGCAATTTGAGAATTCAGCCCCATAATTTCTAAATGTAATCAGAAAAATTAAAAATAAAATATTTAACTCATATTTTAATAAAATATTATAGATAGTCTATTATATATATAATATTAATAAATTATTAATGATAAATTATTAATTTATAATATAAATAGGATCATATAATTATATATAAATTTTTTTAAAAATATTATTTTATTAATTTATTAAAATTATTAATTTAATTTATTAGCTCAAGTCGAAATTAAAGAAAATTATTATATAATAGAAATTATTAATTTATTGAGTATTAATTTAATGAGGTTTTACTGTACCAATTTCTCATCACTTCCTTGACAATTAGTGAAGCCTCATCTACATGCCAATATTATAGAAACTATAATCTCCATCCATAAATTGTCATAATTAATGGCTAAACACAAACATAAATAATTACCTCTTCAATTATTTTCACAGCAACTCTATCTTTCACACTGCCTCCTGGATTTAGGAATTCACAGTTGCCTAGAATCTGAACTAAGAAGAAAGCAAAGGAAAAATATATGAAAAAACAACTATTCAGAACAGTAGAAACATGAAAATTAATCAACCACAAAACAAAATTAAGAAAAAATATCTCAAGAGCGTGATTTCAATGAACCACAACTTCGTGAGGCTATAGACAAATTCAAGACCACAAAATCAAAGAAGAATCAAAGCTTGATCAAAAGCATCATTTGTCATACATTACTTATCCAAATTCAAACTTTTACTGCACCGAAACTCCATTAGTTACGGATTAGAAATGGAATTACAAAATACCCAGATCACAAAAACGAAGCAGAAAACTTACTTCGCAACCAGTAATCAAGGGAGTATTACCAATAGCATCAATGAGTCCATTTCTTGGTTTCTTCTTCTTCTTCTTTGAAGCATTCAAATGTTTCTTATTATTGTACGTGTATTTGCAGAGAATGGAAGAGAGTACTGCCATGGACACGGAGATCGTAGCTACATCAACGGCTCCTGTCCTGTGGTTTTTACAGTCGCCATTGTGGCGGTTCGAACCTGAGACCTGAAACTCCAAAAGTAATTATCTACGGCTTAATTAATTATTATTAGTTAAAATAAAATTATTAAAAGAAAGATAGAGGAGGTCTCATTTTATAGATGGGCCTAGCCCATAAACCGGCCCACCCTAAACATGTATTTTCACCGACAAGATTTTGAATTTTGTACTGTATTTAAATTATTAAATTTGTTAGGATTTTACTTAAGGAGGCCATGAGAGTGTACCAGTGGAAAATCTTGCTATTCTGAATATATGTCTTACGACTGTTTAAATTTAAATCACTAATTCGATATTATACCTCCATTTAGGGATGGCAACCGCCTTAGCGGGGAATTCTCATCCTCGTCCCCGTTTCACATACGAGAATAATTTAGTTCTCATCCCATCCTCGTGGGGATCCCTGTTTTCCCTGGGGATCCCAATTCCCTGCTTAAATTTTGTATTACTAAATTTATTTATATTTATAAAATTTATAAATAATAGCTAAAAATACAAAAAAAAATTATTTAAAAAATATTAATAAATTCAAACACACAAAATATCAACCAAACATAATTAAAATATAAATATTTTAATATATCAAAAATATTCAGTAATATTTTTTAATAAAACATTCAAAATTCAGCATACATTA
>CANXYC010394100.1:0-11234 GCA_948193065.1 Aleurites moluccanus
ACTCTAGGCCTAAAAATTAGGTCATATAACATGCATATATATATATTCCATGCATTCACATATAATATTAACACATCATAAAGAAAGGAAAATAATTTCCCTAAAGGTCCCTATTAGGGTTTAGGCTAAGGTGTTACATAATGATTGTAAAAGATAAGTTAAAGTAAAAGCATGGGTTCTTTGAGGTACTAGTCGCCTTAGCATTACCCGTACCCTAGGACCGTCATGGTCTAAAATTAGGCCGTGACAGATTTAGTATCAGAGCTAAAGGTTTAGTAAACCTGTGATATTATATGTCAGTGATAGAGTATATACCAAGGAACATATGAGTTTGTGTATCGTCTAAGTTAGATGTTATCCTTGTAGTTTGAAATTCTATGAATCTATAGTATAAAAATTCCTTTATGCTATATGAATTGTTATTTATTTAAATATATGCAGTGATGTCGTGCAATGTGAATAGGGGTGATATACCTAATATGGAGGGTCAGCATAGGGTAATAGTGGTGAGCCTGAGGTAGGCACTGATACTTATATACAGGCAGAGAGGATTAGTCTTGATCCACCTAGATCAAGGCAACATACAGAGGGGAGTAGTATTGGTGAGACTGCATTGAGACAGGAATTGCAGGATTTCAGGTAGGAAATGTTAAGGAGGAATCAGGAAATAATGCAAATGCTGCAAGCACACATAGTAGCACAGGCAGTTGCAGTACCACAGCCACCTCCACCACCTGTTCAACCTGTTATACAGCCTGAAGCACCACCAGCACCAGAGAGGGTGCCAGTTGAACAGAGAAGGGTAAGAAACTGCAGAATCATACTTGAGGGTAGTTTTAGTATTTCTGAATTTCTGAAGTTACAGCTACCTGCCTATTCTGGGGAGTATGGTACAGACCCCAGTGACTTCATTGAGAGGGTAGATAGGGTTGTCATAAAGCTCCCATGTTCAGATGCTAGGGTTATTGAACTAGTAGGCTTGTTATTTGTGGGGGATGCCTCTGTATGGTTTGATGAGCACATTAATGCCAACATCCATTGTAATGACTCGATCACCTGGGAAGAGTTTAAACAGAAACTGATGCATGAATTTCTACCAGTAGGAATCAGGGATAGGAATATTATTAGGTTTGAATAGCTTAAACAGGGAAATCTCAGTGTGACTGACTATGTTAGGGAGTTTAGGAGACTGAGCAAATATGCTAGACAGATAGCACCCACAGAGGCAGATCTGATTGGTCGGTTTGGGAGACGTCTGCATGCTTCACTGCATAACATACTGTTAGCTGGATAGTATACAACATTGGGACAGATCATTGATGCATCTACATAGATGGACACTGAATATAAAGGGGAAAGAATAGAGAGAGATACAAGAAAGAGGAGCAGAGGGGGAGAGTTCCCTAGATATGGAGAGTGATCATCCCAGGATGGTATGGTTAGGGCTACTCAGAGGCAGTTTCAGACACCCTCACCATAGAGTCAGAGGAGGGATGTTTCTAGGGGAGGTAGGATGAGACCACCTACCCCAGCATATTCCAAAGGATTCAATAGACTAGTGCAACAGATTCCAGAGATACCTATATGTGAGCACTGTGGAAGGAGACATGCTGGTGAATGCAAGGCCAGAGCAGGATCATGTTTTAGATGTGGGCGATTTGGCCACTATTTGAGGGAGTGTCCTATGAGAGCTCCACAGTAGACTGGTTCAGTGGCATCTCAGCCTACTGTACAGATGGGTAGAGGAGGAGCTAGTAGAGGTAGACCAGCAGGACAGGGTCAGCCAATAGCATAGCCACCAGTAGGGCGTGGTCAGGGGAGAATATTTGCCATGACCCCACAACAGGCCCAGGGACTTCATAATATTGTAGTAGGTATGGTTCCTATCCATGATATTGAGGCATACACATTGTTTGATTCTGGTGCCACACACTCTTTTGTGTCTTGTGTGTTTGCTAGGAAAATGGGGTTAGTTAGAGAACCTTTATTGATGGCTTTAGAGGTAGCTACTCCAATGGGGGAAAATATAATTGTGGGCCATAGATATAGAAACTGTTCTGTGAGGATAGCTAATAGGGTATTGCTTGCAGATTTGATTGAGTTACTAGTACTGGAATCTGATGTGATTTTGGGTATAGACTAGTTAACTTTATACAAGGCTATTATTGATTGTTCCTTAAAACAAGTGTAATTTAGAATCGATGGATAAGAAAGGTTTATGTTTTAGGGAGAGAAAAATAAGATGATGTCAGGACTTATTTCAGCTATACAGGCACATAAATTATTAAGGAAAGGATGCAGTGCTTATTTGGCATCAGTGGTGGATACTACAAAGGTACCTAAGGAAATAGAGCATATTCTAGTGGTACAGGAATTTTTAGATATTTTTCCTGCAGATCTCCCTGGATTACAACCAAAAAGGGAGATAGAATTTGAAATTGAGGTGTATCTTGGTACAGATCCGATCTCCATTCCTCCATATAGAATGGCACCACCAGAGTTAAAGGAATTGAAAGTACAGTTATAGGAACTGCTTGATAAGGGGTTTATCAGACCCAGCAGTTCACCTTGGGGAGCTTCAATGTTGTTTGTTAAAAAGAAAGATGGGACACTGAGGATGTGTATTGACTATAGACAGCTAAATGAGGTGACAGTGAAGAACAGGTATCCATTGCCCAGGATAGATGATTTGTTTGATTAGTTACAGGGAGCCTATTATTTTTCTAAAATTGATTTGAGATCAGGGTACCATCAGTTGAAAATCAAGAAGGAGCATATTTCAAAGACTGCTTTTAGAGGACACTATGAATTTCTGGTGTTACCATTTGGGTTGACTAATGCCCCTGCAACTTTCATGGACCTGATGAATAGAGTGTTTAAGACCTATTTAGATAAGTTTATCATTGTCTTCATTGATGATATTCTTATCTATTCTAGGAGTAAAGAGGAACATGAAGAGCATCTTAGAATCACATTGTAGATTTTGAGAGAGCATTAGTTATATGCCAAGCTTTCAAAGTGTAATTTCTGGTTGATTGAGGTAGCATTTCTGGGACATGTTATTAGGAAAGATGGCATCAAGGTTGTTCCTCATAAAGTGGAAGGCGTATCTAATTGGCCACGACCGACTACAGTGACAGAGGTGAGGAGTTTTGTGGGATTAGCTGGGTATTATTTGAGATTTGTTAAAGACTTCTCAAAGATAGTTGCTCCATTGACCAGGTTGACTCGAAAATAGGAAAAGTTCCATTGGAGTGAAAATTGTGAGAAGAGTTTTCAAACTCTTAAGACATGTTTGACTACTGCTCCAGTGTTGACATTACCTTCAGAGACTAGTACATTTGCAATATATTATGATGCATCTAGAATTGGCCTAGGATGTATGCTGATGCAGGATAGGACGGTAATTGCTTATGCTTCATGACAGTTGAAGAAGCATGAAGCGAATTATCCTACCCATGATTTGGAGACGGCAACAATGATTTTTTCTCTAAATATTTGGAGACATTATCTTTATGGGGGAAAATATGAAATATATACAGATAATAAGAATCTTCAGTAATTACTTCAGCAAAAAAATTGAATTTGAGACAGAGACGATGGGTTAAACTCTTAAAGGATTATGATTGTCAGATTTTGTATCACCCAGGGAAAGCTAATGTGGTAGCTGATGCACTTAGCAGGAAATCTATGGGTAGTTTAACCCATGTGACTGTTACAGAAAAGCCTTTAGTGTAAGAGTTTAGGGAATTGGTAGCAATGGGATTAACTCTGGATTTTGAATTACAAGGACAGGAATAGGTGTTGATAGCACAATTTCAGGTTAAACCCTTATTGTTAGATGAAATAAAGAACTCCCAGAGTAAATATGCACAGCTAATAAAGATTACGAAGTTAGTTAGTGAAGGTAAGGCTCCTGAATTTACAGTTAGGGACAATGTATTGAAATGTAATGATAGATTGTGTGTGCCTGACTGTGATGGGTTAAGAAGATAGATTATGGTGGAAATCCATTATGCTCCATACACCATTCATCCTGGAGTAACAAAGATATATCATGATCTGAAACAACAGTATTGGTGGCCAAATATGAAAGGTGACATAGCTAAATTTGTGTCTACTTGTTTAGCCTGTCAGTAGGTAAAGGTGGAACATTAAAAACCATTTGGTTTACTACAGGAGATTCAATTGCCAGAATGAAAATGGGAACAGGTCACTATGGATTTTGTGGTTGGATTGCCAAAGACACAGAGTGGCTATGATTCTATTTGGGTAATAGTGGATTGGTTAACTAAATCAGCTCACTTTCTGGAAGTAAAGACTACCTATACAACAATTCAGTATGCTCAGCTATATGTTGACAAGATTGTTAGACTGCATGGTGTACCATTGATGATTATTTCTGATAGGGGTACTCAGTTTACTTCTAGATTTTGGCAGAATGTCTAGAAGGCTTTGGGTACTAAGCTATAGTTCAGTACTGCATTTCACCCACAGACAGATGGTCAGACAGAGAGAACTATTTAGACTTTAGAGGTTATGTTAAGACTCTGTGTGATGGATTACAAGGGCAGTTGGGATCATTATCTGCCATTAAAAGAATTTGCATACAACAATAGTTACCACTCCACTATTGACATGGCTCTATATGAAGCACTGTATGGAAGAAAGTGCAGATCTCCTATCTGTTTGGTAGAACCTGAAAAGAAACAGTTAGAGGGCCCTAATTTGATTAGAGAAACAATGGAAAAAGTTCCTATGATTAAAGAAAGAATTAAGACTGCCTTTAGTAGGCAGAAGAGTTATGCTAATCCTAAGAGAAAGGACGTGCAGTTTAGTGTAGGTGGTCATATGTTCCTTAAAATCTCTCCAATGAAGAGAGTTATGAGATTTGGAAAGAAAGGAAAGTTGTCACCTAGATATATAGGTCCTTTTGAGGTTTTAGACAGAGTAGGAAATGTATCTTACAGATTGGCACTACCTTTAAACATGGGACATGTGCATCCAGTTTTCCATATTTCTATGTTGAGGAAATATGTATCAGATCCTTCCTATGTTCTTCAGCTACATGATGTAGAGGTAAATGAAGAATTATCTTATGAAGAAGTGCCAGATGATATAGTTGATTAGCAGATTAGACAGCTTCGCAACAAGAGCATTCCTATGGTTGAAGTCTTATGGAGAAATAGGACAGTAGAGGAATGTACTTAGGAGAATGAAGCTGAGAAGAGGTTCATATGCCCTTCCTTATTTCTTGAGTCAGGTTATTATTTTACCTTAATACATTAAGTAAATTCGAGGATGAATTTAATTGTAGGGGGTAGAATGTAACACCTCAGTTTGAAGCTTTGAACTTAAGCTTTAAAGGGGCAAACTTAAGAGATTTGTCTTTTGTTTAATTGATATGTAATGTGCATGTTGATGCTTGAATTGAATGTTTATGCATGTTTTAGGAAGTTTCACACTTATAAAAGTGCTTTAAAAGCTGTTAGGAAGAAATAAGGAAAAATTCAGTTTTTGGTGAACTGGGGGTAAAATGGTCATTTCACACCCCTTCGAGTTTTATGGAAATTAACATGATATTTGAAGGTAGAAAAGAATATTAGGACATGAAAATGATGATATTTTATTTATTTTAAGTTTTGTTGGAGAATTAAACCAGGTATAAAATAATTCCCGGCAAGCTGCTCGATTGAGGAGCTTCATTTGAACTAAGGACAATTTAGTCTTTTCCTTTGAGATATGGACTTATATGGTGTATGCAAGCTAATGGTATCATTTTAGGCTTGATTAAATCTAACCATTGTATGAAATGATGAAGAAATTGATGGTTGGATGGCTAGGTTTCACCATTTTTATCATAAACCTAATGTATGGAATCAAGCCTTTGATATTTTAGTTGGATTTTTCCCACCTCTTCATTGTTCATCATCTTCCTTAGCCATTCACCAACCATTTTCTCTTTCTTCCTCCATCAAAGTTTCGGCCATCACTCACCATCACCAAATCTTATAGTTTTTTTCCATTTTTTGATAGAAATATATTAATTCCATTAGCCTAAACACAAATATAACCTTAGATTCTAAGGAAAAATAAGAAAAAACTAAGAATCAAAGCTTTGATGTTTTTGAAGAACTTTTGGTAAGTTATTGGTTTTGTGATTGTTTTGATTCAAATATGTTCTTAAGGTGTTCTTTGATGTTTATTAGTGTTCAAAACATGTTTTGGATGGAAGAAATTCAAAAAGTTGGAATGAAACCCTAATAGGAAGTACTTTGAATCAAAGTGATATTTTGATGAATCTTTTAGTTTAAATAATGTTTATTTAATATGTATGAATGGGATTCGGAAGAAAAAAGGTCCAGAACATCGCTGCATATGGCAAAAGGCACTGTTGCCACCAGAAAGGGGTGGTGGCACCGCCGGGGGGGCCTTGGCAGCACATGGAGTGAAGGAGGGCGGCAGCATTGGCAAGGAGACATTCTGCCACCCTTAGGCATGGCAGATGCCGCCCCGCCACCCCCCTCTAGCGGCAATGCTATGCTTAGAGGGTGGCAGCTCTGGTCCGACTTCATCCAAAGGTCGTTCTGAGTCCGTCCGAGAGCGGGTTTGGTTCCAGGGAGTGCCGTTCGGGTTGGCATGAGTCCAAGGATGTAAAAAATGAGTGTTTACACCAGTAGATGATAAACCATTCAAACCTAAGTTTCCAGATGAAGATATCATAGGGCTGGAACCTAAAGTTTGGAAGTTATATTTTGATGGAGCGGCCAATAGTAAGGGTTATAGCGCTGGAATATTACTTGTCATACCAAATGGGTATCATTTATCCATAGCCATTAAGTTAACCTTTAAGGTGATGAACAATGAAGCAGAATATAAAGCTTGCATATGTGGTTTAGAGGTTGCCACCAATATGAGGATTGATTACCTAAAGGTCTATGCGGACTCTAATTTGATTGTCTCATAAGCTCTTGGCAAATGGAAGATAAAAGAAGAGCGTTTAGTTCCTTACTATCAATACATAACTGATCTAGCAGACAATTTTCATGAATTATCTTTCCATTATCTGCCACGAGTTAAGAATCAGTTTGTCCATGCTTTGGCAACCCTAGCCTCTATGATAGATATGATGGGTAATGAGATTGTATGTCCCATGGTTATTAAAGTACGAAGGCAACCGAGTTATGATACAAAATGTATACAAATACAATTAGCCGATAGTAAGCCATGGTATTGGGACATATTCAATTTTCTGAAAAATAACCAATATCTAAAAGGGGCATCTAAATCAGATCGGAGGACCCTGAGGCAATTAGGCAGTAATTTCATACCAAATGGTGATGTGATGTATATGAGAGCATGGGATATCATTCACCTCAGGTGTGTGATAGAAGAGGAAGCCCAGCAGATCATAGAATGGGTACATAATGGTGAGGAAGGCCCGCACAAGAATGGTTTCATGTTGGCCAGAAAAATCACGAATCTTGGATATTTTTGGTTCACAATGAACGAAGATTGTGCTAAGTTTGTATAAAGATTTCACAAATGTCAAATATTTGCCAAGCTCCAAAAGCAACCTCCTATCCCATTGCACCCGACTGCAACTCTATGGCCTTTCGCTATATGGGGTATTGATGTCATAGGGCGCATAAGTCAAATCTTCGAATGGTCATGAATACATTCTACTAGCAATAGATTACTTCACGAAGTAGGTGGAAGCAGCCTCTTACCATATGTTGAATTCTAAAAAGATAGCGCACTTTATCCAAACCAACATCATTTGTCGGTTTGGGTTGTCTTTTGAGATCATCACGGATAATGGCTCTCATTTTCAAAAAGAAGTAACGAGTCTGCTTGAGAGGGAAAAGATTCAACATCATCGATCTTCACCCTATCACCCTCAAACTAATGGGGCAATTGAGGTGGCAAACAAAACAATAAATACTACTTTCAAAAAATGATTACTAGTCATAGAAGCTAGCATGAACACCTTCCATTCGCATTATGGGGGTATAGACCTCCATTCATACACCTACAGGGGCAACTCTATATTCTTTGGTATATGGGATGGAGGCAGTACTTCAAAATGAAGTGCATGTTCGTTTGGCAAGGGTCATACAGGAGAATCAGCTTAGTGAAGTGGAGTGGATTAAAGGATATCATTACCAGTTGAATGCTATTGATGAGAAAAGGATGGATGCACTCTATTGGATATGGGGGTATCAGCAGAGGCTTGCTTGGCATTTCAATAAAAGGATAACTAACAGGGGATTGGAAGAATGCAATTTAGTACTAAAGGAAATTAGAGCTCCTATTCATGATCCAAGAGGGAAGTTCAGACTAAATTGGGTCGGCCCATATGTGCTCAAATAGATTCTTTCCGGCGGAGGTGTCATACTCATAGATTTGGATGGGAATGAATTTTCGAATCCTTGTAATCTTGATCAATTGAAAAGGTACTTTGTGTAATGTCCATTTCATGATGCATTGCATGATTATAACTATGAGGACCTAATTCTCCCAAGAGAAATTTTTTTTTAAAAAAAAAAAAAGTGCAAACGAAGATACATAGGCAGCCCACTTTGAATACGGTCCAAAGCATAATAAAATTATCATTTTTTATGCCTAGATTAATTGACTTATGCTCACTAAGTTGAAAACCTAAATAAGGCAACTTAGGCAAAAATTAGAGCAGCTCGAATAGTTGAAAACCCGGAAGGGCAGTTTGGGCAAAAATTAGACCGAAATAAAAAAAATAATAAAAAAATAATAAAAAAATAAAAAAGTATAAAAGTATAAAAAAGGAAAATAATAAAAAAATACCTTATTTTAAATTGGATTTCATCAGTCATAATCCAGTCTTTTTAATCAAGTTTCGTCGAAATTCTTTCAGTCTCGTCTATCGATGTCAAAATAATAAAAAAATTCCATCTTATTCAAAAGAATGCCATAGTCTCAATATGAATGAAGTTCAAATTCTGAACAAAACATAAAGATGGAATACAGAGTCTAAGCTCGTTTTCTCCTATGATGAATATCCTTTGAGTCATCAGAGTCATCATCTCCTCTCATAGGTATATCATGTTCAACCTTTTCCTCCAACTCGTCCTTGGTCTCAGCAGTGTCTCTCGATCCTATCTTCGCGTATGTTTCAGTATCCCCATTCCCTATGTTTGCTTCCAACTCTGTAATCAAGGCAACTCGCCTAATCTTCTCAATAGGCCAAACCTTCATGATGAACCAGGAATCATAATCCTCCAATTTTCCTGATAAGCCAGTAGGACATAAAAACGCATAGACCACCTCCAACCATTCATTATGGCTTGGGAAATGGGATCGGTAATCAAAGATGTAGAAAAAACTACTCCGTCTAGTGGGCTCCCTGTGGCTGACGCATCTGCCTCAAGATTTTGGTTCCTTGATAGAATGAGGTCATGGAAATGCCTAACAAGTAAACCATGTTGTACCCATAACTCATTAAGATGAATGAGTCAATCCCGTACCAAGAGCAATGCCAAAGAAGATCTTTAGAATCTAGTTCTAAAATCCAAGCAATCCACTCATTTTCTATGTCAAAGCGAACCTAGGTCCTCTGCATGCGGTATTGTACAGCTTACTATGGCATCCTATCTGGGGGAGCCACTACTTGTAGGTGATCCTTAAGCCAAACCTGAAAAGAAATAAAGGAATTAGAAAAAAAAAAAAAAGGGAATTTAAAGAAGAAGGAAGGAAGTACATGATGTATTTACCTATAAAATGATAGGGCTAACAGACCAAGGCCCCTCAACTCTGTAGTTTCCATCTAAGCTCTACAGAGTTTCTGCTAAAATAAAACCAACAATAGTGCAACCTTGATCTATATGAGCGATTAGCTTCACCACTCGAATGTCTTCCTAGCCATATGAGCTGAAGAACAAGCATCCAACTGTCAAACACATAATCAAGGCTGTCATTATGTTTTTTTGTCTCACCTTATCCCCTGAATCTTTTGGATGTTGAAACTTAGCCATAACTACAGCTAGGTTTACTCAGTCTCCCATGACCATAGAGCTAGCAAGCTCATGTTTCAATCCTAGGAGCCTCCTGAAAGAATAAAAGTATCCAACCTAGTATTCGAGGCTAGAGAAACATTCGAGTTACTTTCGCGGATGGCACTGAATTCCTCAAAAGCATTGCACATTTCCTCCATGCCTGCTCCAAATCAAAACATGTGGTCCACAGGATCCCAAAACCTGAGACAAGCTTTCAGAAAATCCCAGTCCACTTTCACACCCCTCAAAGTCAGAATAGAATTGACCCCAAACTTACCCAAATTGATTTTCTCGACCTTGTCTAGGTTTTTAGTCCACAGAAACATATGGTGACTGTAGTAGGGTTCCATGGAAGAAATTTTGAGTGAAATAAGAGAAAAGAGACAAAAAGAGAGTCCCGAGGAGTGTCAAAGGGAGTCAGAGTGACTTTTTGAGAAAAAAGGGACCCCTTTTATAGGAAAATGTGTCAGACAGGCTGAGGCGTGCAGGTCAGGTGCAGCATAGCCAAAGGCACCTGGTGGTGCCGCCATATGTCATAGGCGACAGCACCACAACATAGTGGCGGCACTGTCATGCCCTAGAACATGCCTACGGCGACACCACCATAAAGCTAGGGCGACACTGCCCCTTCAGTCCAGCAGTAGCGAGCCTTTTGGATGGGATTTTTTCGGATTTTTGATTTTTTTTTTCAAAACTTAGGGTTTCGGGAGCATTTTAGGGCATTTCCAAAATTTTGGACATTTTTAAACATTTAAATACATTTAATTTCATTTTTTTTGGACTAAAAATTATATGGCATTTCATAGCATTTTTAGTTCGCATTCATAATATAGGAAGTCTAATAAAACATCATGAAGTTCATGCAGCATGCATACATTAAACATCATTCGTACATCATAGTTCAGACAAAAGGAGAAAAAAAAAAAGCAGAGCAAGATAGGAAATAAAGAAACTCAGACAAGCCACTAGTGTCTCCAACACGTCCCGATTTCAGAACATGACGGTCCTAGGATGAAGGAAATGCCAGAGGTGACCGGCATCCGTAGGATCCAGTATCACATACAATCATCAATTACTATCAATTTATTATTCAATTACTTAGCTACTATTCATTCTGACATTCTGTAATCTGTCTATAATTCTTACTGCTAGTGGCTGTAACAATCAATATCTCATATATATATATATATATATATATATATA
>CANXYC010394130.1:0-57876 GCA_948193065.1 Aleurites moluccanus
ACACATACTAGTCTCGACGTATTATTCATATCCTATTTCACAATAATACTTGACTAGAGATGATTTTAGAATATCTTATTCTAGGGACATTATTATAATAATTTATATTACGCAGTTATTCAAATAATCATAATAATGAAAACCATATATAAATCATGATATAAAATGTACCAAAAACAATCATCTGATAATTGGTCTTTAGGGCACAAATCCAACAAATCTGTCACTGATGCAACAGTTGTAGCAAAGATTTTGAGAAGTTTAGCTCCCAAATTCGACAATGTGGTGGCTGCAATTGAAGAATCAAAGGATTTGTCCAAATTTTCCTTTGACGCCTTAATGGGATCCTTGCTAGCACATGAAGATAGACTAAAGAGGTCTTCAGAAAGGGATGATGAGAAGGCTTTTCAGGTCAAATCAAGCACTATAACACAGGAGTACAAATCAGGAAGTTCAAGAGGGAGAGGTCGAAATACCAGAGGAAGAGGCAGAGGCAGAGGCAGAACTTGGCAAGGAGAGACTAGAAGGTGCTATAACTGCAATAATGTAGGCCATCTAGCTAGAGATTGCAAAAATCAAGAAACTCAAGCAGAGTTTGCAGCAGATGCAGAAGTAGAACACGAAGAAAGCTATTTATTCATGGCAAAAGAAGCAACTATGGGAAAGAAATCGACTTGGTACATTGACAGTGGTTGCTTTAGCCATATGTCAGGTAACAAGGAATTCTTTCAAGACTTGGATGAGTTTTATAAGAAGCAAATAAATCTTGGCAATGACAGAAAATTACAAGTTGAAGGGAAAGGAACAGTAGCTATAAAAACAAGCCATGATAAGGTAAAGTACATCAGCAATGTTCTCCTTGTACCTGGATTGGCTCATAACTTACTCAGTGTAGGTCAACTAATCAATGGGGGATATGTTGTCCACTTTGAAGATGGCATGTGCACAATCAAAGAGAAAGGGACGGGATTGATCATTGTTAAAGTCATAATGTCAGAAAACTACATGTTCCCATTAAAATTTGATGAAATGGAAGAGTTGGCTTTGGTGAGCAAGGAGGAAAACTTCACAAAGCTGTGGCATCTCAGGTATGGCCATCTTAACCTTGCTGGGATGAAATTGTTGAGAGAAAAGAATATGGTAGATGGTCTTCCTCATATTAGCTTAGGCAATATAATATGTGAAGGTTGTGTCTATGGAAAACAATCAAAGAAACCTTTTCCTAGTGGAGAAGCTTGGAAAGCAGAAGGGCCTTTAGAATTGGTGGTAGCAGATATTTGTGGACTAATGAAAACAAGTTCACTTGGTGGAAGCAAATATTTCCTATTATTTATTGATGATTTCAGCAGGATGAGCTGGGTTTATTTCCTAAGTCACAAATCAGAGGTGTTTGAAAGCTTCAAGAAGTTCAAAGTAATGGCAGAAGTTGAAAGTGAAAGGAAGCTCAAGGTGCTAAGAACAAACAAATGGGGAGAATTTATGTCAAAATAATTCAGTGGCTATTGTGAAACTGAAGGAATACAAAGGGAACTCACAGCTCTATTCACTCTGGAGCAAAATGGGATTGCGGAAAGGAAAAATTGGACAATAGTGGAGATGGCAAGAAGTCTTCTCAAAGATAAAAGATTACTTGATTCTTTCTGGGCAGAAGCAGTCACAACAGTTGTATATCTCCTCAACTTGTCTCCTACAAAAGCGGTATTGAATCAAACCCCATCTGAAGCTTGGTATGCTATGAAACCTTCTGTTAAACATTTAAGAATATTTGGATGTATAGCATATGTTTTTGTTCACCCACAAATGAGGCATAAGTTAGAAGAGAAATCTATAAAATACATATTTGTGGGCTACTCGGCTCAATCAAAAGCATATAGGTTCTATAATCTAGAAAATGGCAAAGTAATAATTAGTCGAAATGTGGTATTTAATGAAGAGGAAAGTTGGGATTGGGAAGGTAAAGAGCAAAAGGGGTTAGAAGAATTAAATCTTGAACAAAAACCTGCAGAAGAAGGTAGTGTAGTCCAATCAGAAAGTAACAACAGAACAACTTCAAAAGCAGCATATGCAACTCTAGCAAGTAGTAGCAATGAATCATAAAGATCCTCCCACAGTTCAGAAAGTAGCCCGGAGACCTCTCCTCCAAGAAAAATGAGGTCATTAGCTGATGTATATACAAGATGCACATTTGTATTATATTCAGATGATCCTATGAAATATGAAGAAGCCCGTGACAAAAAAGAATGGAGAAACACCATGCAAGAAGAAATTAAAGCAATTGAAATAAATCAAACTTGGGAGCTGGCTGACTTACCAAGAGAAAAGCAGGCTATAGGCTTGAAATAGGTATTTAAAACGAAGTATAATGCTGATGGGAGCAAGCTGAAGAACAAAGCAAGGCTTGTAGCGAAGGGGTACAACCAAGTAGAAGGCATTGATGTGGAAGAGACATTCTCTCTGGTTGCAAGATTTGAAACCATTAGGATTGTTCTATCTGTGGCAGCACAATTGAACTGGAAAGTACATCAATTTGATGTAAAATCTATTTTCCTCAATGGAGATTTAATAGAGGAGGTGTATGTAAAGCAACCTTAAGATTTCATTATCGCAGGGCAAGAAGGTAAAGTGTACAGATTGAGAAAAGCTCTTTATGGCTTGAAGCAGGCCCCAAGAGCTTGGTACATGAAGATTGATGCATACTTCATATAATGTGGGTTCAAAAGAAGTGATAATGAACCCACGCTTTATGTGAAAACTACTGCAAAAGAAGAATACTTGATAGTGTGCCTCTATGTTGATGATATGATCTACATGGGATTATCTCATTCTCTTGTAGCTAAATTCAAAGAGCAAATGATGAGGAAATTCGAAATGACAGACTTGGGAGAGTTGAAATACTTCTTGGGTATGGAAGTTCAGCAAGAAAAGGATGGCATATTTATTTTGCAGAGGAGATTTGCATTGGAACTGCTAAAAAAGACTTGTATGTTGACTTGCAAAACAGTAGCAACTCCCATGAATGTGAATGAAAAGCTAAGGGAAGAAGATGGTGTAGACAAAGTAGACGGTAAACAATATAGAAGCATGGTGGGAAACTTAATGTACTTATCTCACACAAGGCCTGATCTTGCTTTTTCAGTTGGCATGGTGTCTAGATTCATGCATAATCCTAGTAAACAACATCTGGGAGATGTAAAAAGAATACTGAGGTATATGGTTGGGACATTTGATTATGGAAAATGGTATGCTCAAGTCAAGAAGTTCAGATTGGCAGGTTACTCAAATAGTGACTGGGCAGGCTCCTTGGATGACAGAAAAAGTACAACTGGACATTGCTTCAATCTTGGTTCAAGCATGGTAACATGGGGATCAAAGAAGCAAAGTAGTGTGGCTCTCTCTTCATGCGAAGCAGAGTAAATTGCTCTAGGTACAACTGTATGCTAGGCTTTGTGGATAAAAAAGATGTTGATTGATTTAGGAATGCATCAAACAAAAGCAATTGAGATACAATGTGATAGTGTATCTGCAATTTCAATGGCAAAAAATCCAGTTCATTATGGAAGGAGCAAGCACATAGCAATCAAACAACATTTCATAAGAGAACTTGTCACAGCAGAGGAAATTAAGCTTGCATGTTGTAAAACTGATGAGCAAGTGGTAGATGTTCTAACCAAATCATTATCTGTCCAAAAGCATTGCTATTTTAGAAGAAATATAGGTATTTCCAATTTTGAATCAAGGGGAAATGTTGAAAAAGGTGATTCAAAATTGTTGGGAATTTCAATAAAGTCAGCTGGAAGTTAGAGATTTCCTAAGATTTTAGGAGCTGTTAGCTAGTTTGTTACAGATTTATTTCTGATTTATTTTTAGCCGCTATTGTTAGCTATATGCTTATATATTTGCTTGCTTTGTTCTCTGTCAAAGTCATTAGACATAATAAAACTTCAACTCACTTTTGCTTATCTATTATTTCTCTGTTTCTGTTATTCCTTTACTTGAATCATTCTCAGCTGCCAATTACTCCAACATTAACAGAGCCTTGAGACACACTAAACAAGCCATTGTTCAATCTAATCGAAGATTTGCAGAAAAAATTTCAGGCAGCAGGAAAAGACACGACCGCTACTGCCACTACAACACAACACAACGATGATGGATTTCAGAGCTAACGATGGTGTGGTGGTTTTTCTTTGTTGTCCAATATAAGGGCATCTTTGATCTGAGTCTCCTCTTTCTTCACATCTCTTTGCTTGTTTCACGGACTTTGCTCTCAGAGAGCTTCTCTGGTCGATTACAAAGCTAACCCCTATCTCTGTATATATCTCTATTGCTTTGTGTGTGTGTGTGTTTTTTAGGACGTAATTATGGTTTTTCCTGTGAAAATCAGAGATTTTAGGGAACATAATGGATTTTGGCTGAGAGAATTACCATTTGATTTTCTTATTGATGGAGAGCTTGTTCTGGTTAAATTAATTATGGCGGCGAAGAAGATGAATGTTTTTCTGTTTTTGATTTGTTATTGATAATGGTTTGGTTTGATTTATTTTGCGGGGTTGCTTAATTTCTTTGATTTCCTTTTTGTTTTGATATGCATTCTAAAGTTGGATTGAAATCGGTTTCAAAGAATACTTACTGTTACATTGGAAATTCTAGAGCTGGATTTAAATGGGTTGCAAGAGATGTTATTTTTCCTTAGGAAAAAAGGGAAAGTGAGGTTTGAGAGATGAATTTTTCATGCACATGAGAATAGACAGGAAAAATCATTAGCTGGGCTGACATGGTTTATTTTAATATTAAAATTACTTATGTGTTATCTACGTCACACTTTCATTAGATAAATTGATGAAATTTGGGTTCAAAGATTTTTATGTGCGTTGTCCTACGACGACAATGTTATTAACATTATAAAATCAATTTTTGGAGGATAATGAGTATTAGTCAATAATTGAGGGACGATGGATGTAATTAATCTTTCAAATTGAAGTTTTGTATAAAGTATTGATTTTTATCTGTGGTGGCAGAAATTTTTTTCTTTTTCTCCTTTTTTTTCTATTAATATGTTGAAATTTATCAATCGGTGATATGAAGTTTTGATTTGTTGAAATTGAAGATTGTGTGGGTATTGTTATTTGTGTAATTGTGTGAATATTGTGATTTGTGTAATTGTGTGGAGAATGAATGACTTAATGATGATGAAAAGTGAATAAATTTAATATGAAATTTAATGAAATAATATGAAAAAGAAAATTTAAAAAAAAAATAGAGTATTTTTATTTTTTTTATGATATTTAACTGTCAAAATAGACGAAATGATTATTTTATTAACGAAATGAAATTTTAAAAATCCAAGAATTATTTTCTAAAAATGTAGAGGGTCAAGTGTTAATTTTAAAAATTAAATAATATTTTACTTTTTTTATTTTTATCCTGTAACTTTATAATTTTTTTTATTTTTAGTTTCTTATCCTTTTTATATTTAGCTCTAAAATTAATGAATTTTTTTTTTTATTCCTAATTCCTTCTTATATTTGATTTTTTAATTTTAGAAAAAATAAATTACTTATTTACAATGTCACGAATTTTCGCGCCTCCACTTGAAGTTCTGGGTCTGCTACGGGTTGACACCGTAGCATAGCGCACCTCCAAGCAGCTTCATGGCCTGTCCTTTGTAAATATAGGCCTCTACTCGATGGGTTTATTCTTGGGACTGTGACGGGATTGTTTGGCAATAATTTTCTCGGATTCAACCTTAAATCTAAATAAATTAGAAAAAATTATTATTTATTCTTAAAATTTAATCAAATTAATAAAATTGTTATTTTTTTTAAAAATAATTAAATGATCCCTCAAATTTTATTCTCTCACACTCTGTCCATTTTCATAATTAAAATTTTATAATTTCATTCTTTACATTTAAATTTTCATTTTCCAACTAAAATGAGTAGTCGATAAATTTAGCACTTGATTTAAATAGGACTGTAATTGAATCGAACTGTGTTAAATTTTAACTTGCTCACATTCGACTTGATTTTTTTTTTTTTTAGAATTCTAGTTTCAAATCGAATTTTAAAATTATGTTTAAATTCGACTTATTTAATTATTAGATAAGTTCGAGCTCGACTTATCCAAAAATTATTTATAAAATATAATTCAATTCAATTCAAACTTAACTCATTTATAATTAATTAAAATAATTAATTTTAAAAAAATTTATTTCTAATAAAATAATTATAGAAAAAAAAAATATTTAAAACTAACGTAAAAATAAAAACATCCAATAAATAAAAAAGAAATTCAATCATATAGTTCAACATTACATTATATCAAAAATGTTAATCAATAAAAATGATATTTTTAAAAATTAAAATATTATATTATATAATGCTTCCAAAATCTTAAACTAAAACTTTATTAGTGTTATAAAAATATAATTACAATTATATGATATTTAATTAAGAGATATCTATCTTTTTAAAGATTATATATCTTTTTAAAAATGTAATATAATATTAATTTTGAAAAAAAAATTATATAAATCAAAATATTTACCTATATATTTTATATATTTATGTTACTCGACTAATTTAACAATTAACATATATATAATTTATAGATTAAATGAATGAATATTATATTTTATTATTAAAAATTTATAATAATAATTTTTCTACTAAAGAATAATTTTTATTAAAATTCAAAATACAATTAAATATATATTTTATTTTATTTTTAGAAATATGTAAAATGCACATATAATAAAATTAGGAATATATATATTTTGTTCAAATTGAATTTAAAAAAAAATATAAGAATGTCAAAATATATTTTTTTAATGTATCAAATTTATTAGGCTAATAATAATATTAATAATCGAATTATTTCGTGAGCCCATTTACAAACTTATAATCAAACTATTTATAAATTTAATTAAACTGAATTTAATTTTACTCAATCTTCATTTTTAAATATATGCATCAAAATCAAAAAGAGAATTTAAGTAGAAGATATCAAACTCAAATCTATAATAAATAATTCGCTGTAAGTTATAACCAACCAAATAAAATAATCCTTTTAATGGATAATTCAACTCCATTAATAAAAGAAGTATAAGAATAAAAATGAAACAGAAGCAAATACCCTAACAATGGCCAAACACCCTAACAATGGCCAAACACATTTCTCGTAGCACCAACCAATTTTGCCAAAAAAACAAAAACACAAAACTTTCCCATATATTTCTCTTTCAATCTCATTATCCCTAGTTAGGCCTCCTTTCATCGCATAGAAATATATCTGCAAATTTACAAAAGCTTAAAAATATAATTATAAGACAAGAAAAGGAAAGAAATTTTCTCATATGTCCTTTCCTTAAATGTAATCTTGATTAGTATGTGACAACAAAGATAATCAATCTTGAAAGAAAATAAAGAAATGGAGGTTCAATGGTTAAGGCAGCTTATTTTTCTCTGCTCTGCAAAGCAAATTATCCGTGTGGCTTTAGTGGGTGGAAATCACATTGCTGCCAGATTCAGCACTCGCTAAGTCTTTTTTCTTTCTTTTTTTTTTTCATCATTTTCTTTAATACATACATACAAATATATTTCCATAAACCATCCCTTTACTAATCAAGAACAAGAAGAAGAGTATTGTATTTGAATAAGCATGGCAATCCAACTTCAACAAGAGTTCCAATTTTCTAAAATCAGGGCCTTTCCTTTACTACATTACTGTAATGGCAATACAAACTTAATCATCAAGATCCCTCAATATTCCAGGCTTTTGAAGATTGTTGCTCCATCTATGGTTTTAGTTTTAATCTTTATTTCATTTCCAATGTTTGGTGCTTATTCTCTGTTCTTTTCGCCATCAATTACAGAGCCTGCAGGCCCTAATTCAGATCACCTTGATCTGTTGCCTTCACTTGCTCTTGACTTAGTAAATGAAGGCCTTATTAAAACCGGTGATAAAGCTGTATTTATAAGTAATGGCGATGACTCTCAAATCCTAAATAATAATTATGATATGGATTTTATCTCTGTTTCTGAATTGAGTAAAAAAAGAAACATAATTTCTAACGAATCTTTGGACTTTGCCATAACTTATAGCATCAATGCTGTCCCAGAATCTCAAGAATTCATCGATCGAACACTCAAAATAGGCGGTCTTGCAGTTATTCGACTGAGTGATAATCCTTTGTTTACATTCAATAAACTATATAATTACAAAATAGTTTATTTGAGGAAATTTCAATCCTGCATTGTTATGGTGGCTATGAGGAAAACATCTGCACAGTCTTGGAGTACACAGAGAAAGCTATTCGCATATACAAGTAGCGAAGCAAGAAAAGCAGCACTAAATAATCTTGAAGATGTGCTCTTAGAACCCCCAAGAGCAGCTTCAGGGAAATCAAGCAGATACTTGAAGAAAACAAGGTATTTACCAGACTTAATGGGGGATTCACTGGAAGGGTACCCGCGACGAGTATTTATCGATGTGGGATTGCCAGAGAATAAGGGAGGAAGTGGCACTAAATGGTTTGCAAAGAATTATCCAACAAGAAATCTTCATTTTGAGATGTATAAAATTGAGACATTAACAGAGAAGGAAGTACAACAAGTAGTAGTAGAACAAATAGTGATGTCTGTTTGGTTGAGGAAGAATGTGAAGGAGGAAGAATATGTGGTGATGAAGGCAGAGGCAGAAGTGGTGCAGGAAATGATAGAAAGTAAGGCAATAAGTTTAGTTGATGAACTTTTCATGGAGTGTAAGCCAAGAGGACACGGAGGTAGAAGGGCTTATTGGGAATGTTTGGCTTTGTATGGAAGGTTAAGGGACCTAGGAGTTGCAGTGCATCAATGGTGGGGTTAAATAGCAGAAGTCATCTCTGGGACTTAAAAGGTTATGAATTTGAACTTCAATTGAAAAGCAATTAAAAATAAAACTAGTTTAATTCTTCTTTTGTATTTGAAGAGAAGATGATGTTACCTTGGAGGAGAGTTCCACAATATCCACTATACTAGGAGGGAAATTTGGTTGCGTCTTTAATTTATCTTCAAATAGGAGTTTTTCTTATTAATTTGTAATACCTTGAATTTATGTATGTTTAAATTTTGTAATTTTCCTTGATTTTCTGGAATTAATTTATGCTAATTAGTTTTTTTTATTATTATTATTGACATTAGAATTTAAAGAATTAAAGGAAAATTCATTATAATTTTGTCCCCCAAAAAAAATTTAAGAATTTTATGTTCAGGGTAGGTAAATATTTTAATTTAAGTAGTGGATTTTTTTTTTATTTTAAATGAAAAAGGGTTTAAATTGTTCTCTAATTGAATAATAGTTTTTTTATTTTATTTTTTTTATGTTGGGTTTCTTAATTGATGAGTATGAACTGTTTGGATATTGAGTTATGATGGTGTGATTTTTTCTGTGTTTTTTTTCTTCTACCTCAAAAGTGTGAAGAATATTCTGCATTATCTTTATTTTTTATATTATTAAGTTATGTGACATGATTTAAAATTTATTTATTTATTTTTATATCTTTAAATTTTAATTTATTTTTATTAATAAATATATATATTAATAAAATCAAATACAATAATTATAGTTAATGTAAAGTATGAATAGATGAGTAGACTCATTAAAATATGTTTGATTTCATTAATTAGAAATTTAGGATTATCTAACTATATATATATTAATAATTGATAGATAAATCAAATAATTAAATAATTTATGAAAAATAAAACTTAATTTTTAAAATAAATAAACCCTTGTGAGAAAAGAAAATTTTTTGATATAAATAAATAGTTATATAATTGAACATAAATTAAAAAAAAATCAAAATACTTAATATTTATAATAAATAAATTTCTCCCTAGAATTTAGCTTTTAGATTGGAATGCAATTGTTGCAATTAAAATTAATTTGTTTTTTCTTAAAGAATTTGAGAATGATACAAATAAAAAATAAAAGTTATGAACACCGAAATATTATTTGATTATGTAAATTTTACTGAAAAAAATTTATCATTGACTTTTTTTATTGTAAATTTTTCTCAATGAACAAAGAGGAGTACTAAATATAAAGTAATGCTTAAAGGTTACAAGCCTTAATTATAATTTTTCTCGTAAAATGATTTAATACATTAAATTTATTTTAATTTTTTAAAAATATAAAAATATATTAACTTCCTGCTGATAAATATCATAATCTATTACTAGACCCTTCCATATAATTTTGCAGTGATTTAATTATTAGTTAACCTTATGAGAGTAATAAAGAGATAAAAAAGTCCTTATTCTTTAATTTTAATTAATCATATTATATTTTTATTTTTATTTTTTTTTTAGGATTAAAAAATATATTTTCATATTTTTGACAAATTTGAAAATAAAAATATATTTTAAAAATATTTAAAAAATATTTTTTAAAATATTTAAAAAATAACAAATAAAAATATTTTTTACTTTTTATTTTTAAATTTGTCAAAAATATGAAAATGAATTTTTTATTTATATTAAAAAATTTAAAAAGAAATAATTTAATTTCTTGTTAAATTATTTTTAAAAATAAAAATAACAAATAAAAAATATTTTTGTTTATTTTTTATTTTAAAATTTGTCAAAAATATGAAAATAAATTTTTTAACCTTAAAAAAAATTAAAATTAAAATAGAATATAATTAATTAAAAATAAAAGGTAATGATATTTTTATCTTTTTACTACCCTTATATGGTTGACTAATTGTTAACTAATGGCAAAATTGGATGAAAGAGTCTAGTAACATATTATAACATTTATCAGGGGAGAATTAGTGAATTTTTAAAAAATCAGAGAAAACTTAGTGTATTGAGTCATTTTATAGAGGAGAAATTATAATTAACCCATAAAATAATCCTGAAAATTTATTAATATAAAAATAATATTATTAAAACTTTTAATCTATTTAATTTTTATTAATTTTAAATTATGTCACATGTCATAATAATATGGATGAGGTAAAAAAAATATAATATAGAGATAGCACTCCTCTTTTTGGCATTACCTGAATTTTCTATGATTTTATTGACAATTTTAAATTACTAAATGTAGATTACTAAATTTAAGATTTCAAATAAGTTGAGTTAATTTTGATATTAAATGATTAATGATAGCTAATTAATAAAGTGAAAAAATTTGCAGAAATAAAATGGTAAATGAAAATAATTTGGTTTTTTAGATAATGAATAAATGATTTTTCTAATTTAAGAATTAAATTTTTAAATTCAATTTATTCATATAAAATTATAGAAAACAGTAAGGAAGTTTTAAGGAAAGTGATGTATATATAAACATTCTCTGTTTTAATTTCTTAAGACTTCTTAAGGACATATTTTAGGTCAATGAAAATAAATGTTTGATTACTCAGACTTGTTTGGGACTTGGTAGGAATAAGAAAGAAAAGTAAATGACAGAAAAATGGGGAAAAAACTTACAATTTCATTTCTCACTCATTAGTATAAACTATAAAGAATACAAGATTTTGAATATTAAATGCAAATCAAATTGAAATTACAACCCAAACTAAAGAGCAATTACATAATTTAAAAAAAAAAAACACACGAAAAAAAAATAGAACTTATGTGAAAATAAAACAAAATTTTAAATAATAAATTCATTATCGATTTCCTCTTTCCAATATTAAAAATAAAATAAAATATATTCTTCTTGCTTTTTTTAATGCATCAATAACCATAGAGATGGCAAATGAATTGAATTAAGTAGGTTTGGATTTTATAACTTCGAATTTGAGTCTTTTTTTTTTCCAGGCAGATTTGAATGAGATTGCTGAATGAATTGGGTCACTCATTGGATTAAATTAGGGGTATTTATAAGTCGTCCAATTCGCTCAATTCGACTCAATTCAATTTAATTAGCAATTAAATTACAGTTTAATAAGTGTCGTAAATTAAATTGATTTGAAATTTTTTCAATTTATATTTTATAAATTATATTAAATATTATATATGTTCTGCAATTATATATATATAATTATTTTTATTTATAATCAGCTCATACATACCTATTTTGCTTATATATACCTCTCATTTTCATGTCCTAAGGTCATATACCTTATATTATTACAATTGATGTAATTTATACACAGTTAAAATGAAAGTTAAAATTTATATTGTTTTAATATATTTTTCAATTCTTTTCATTGGATCCTTATGATTAAGTTTTCAACTTCGTCTTTCTAATTATTCATTTTTCTATTTAATTTTTTATTTTTAAAATTACATAAATAATATCATAGGAAAAATAGCTACCTTTGCTAGAAAAGGAGATTTAATAATATAAAGATAAATGTACTATTTTTACTAAAATAAAGAAAATAGATAAATGTTATTTAATTTCAATTCTCTTCATTGAATTCTTATGATTAAATTTTAAACTGAATCCTTTTAATTATCCACTTTTCTATCTATTTTTTTTTAAATTACATAAATTATATATGAAAAGAATTGCTAACTTTGCTAGAAAAGAAGGTTTAATAATATAAAGATAAATGTACTATTTTTACCAAGATTGGAAAATTTGATAAATACTATTTGACATATTATACTAGTCTTTCACATATTTTATAAATAAATTACATCTTTTTGATTTTATATTGTTACACCTTTTAGATTTTAGTTGAATATATTATTATGATTTATTTTTTTATAGAATAGTAATTAATAAAAAAAGTGAAAACTATATAACATAAAATCGATATGATCTAATCCAATCCACAATTATAAATTGAGTTATATTAGTTTTTTTTTTTTCATCGATTGGATTGAGTGGATAAATTTTTAATTTACAATTTATGAATTGGATTAAATGTGATAATAATATCACATCAATCTGACCCACGAACACCCTTTGAACCATGAAAGAGATTTTACATTTATTTTATAGGTCTTGAGTCGTAACAAGATCTTATTTGGTTTATTTATTTGTAATAGTTAGTAGTTGATTGTTCTAAGTATTTGATAAAATTATTATTAATTGTTATTAATATATTTAATGACAACTAAAGATAATATAATATTTATTTTTTAATCAAATATTATTTTTAATAGGATAGTTAAGCATTTTTATTTAAATAAGTAGGAATTGTTTAAAAAAAAATTCAAATTTTTAATAGGATAGTTTAATATTTTTATTTAAATAAGTAGGAATTATTTTTTTAAAAAAATTAAAATTAAAATTTTTATAAATAACAGTTACTTGACTATTTAACGGTTACCTCAAAATCTAATAACTATCACTAAAAGAAAATCAAACTAATTTGATGTAGTTATTAGCTTGTCGTTATTAAAATAAAAATTAATAATTATATCAAAAAATTTTGCCAAACTCACTAAATAATTTATAATATTACATTTTTAAAGTTAAAAATCATTTTAGTAATAAATGTTCATCCATACTCCTTCCATTTGTTTTTCTGTCATTTAAGGTTTTGTATTCATATTAAGATTATTATTAATTAAATTCAAAATGATTTATTTAATTTTATATTTTTAATCTTATTATAAATTAAGTTATTGTATTCTAATTAAATAATAAAAAAAATAAGAAAAAAATAGATAAATATTAATTTGAAAATTTAAAACGATAATTAAAAATTAAAAATGGATAAATTTTTAAAACAAAAGATAAAAAAAAAATTGAGAGAGTATATGGGATTATATTTAGGGGACACTCAAAACTTTACGGAAAACGATTTTGATTACTCGCAATCAAAGAAAACGAGAACACTTTATCAAAATAATTTTTTTTTACTTTGAAAAAATAGTGTCAGTTCGAACCCATAAGCAAAAAACCAAACTATCTTAACCAAGCATAGATCAGTAAAAAAAATAGTGCAAATTGGAAAAGGTGGTAGTGAAATATCTACTGTGTGAAAAAAAATTAAAATAATTTATATTCTAGCTTTCCAAAAAAAAAATAATAATATTATTTTATTTTACACACATAGATTAAGAAATTAAATTATTTTCATTTTATTATATTAATTTTATCATTTTCTTTCTAAAATACTCATATTATAAACTTCTCAAATTTTTTTTTACTATTTATAATAATTAAAATACTCATATCTTTAATTTAAATTTATAATTTCAATATAAAAAAAATAAAAATATAATTATATATGTAATGATATTGATGTGAATTAATGAAATGTATATTTGACGATTATCTACTAAATTAACATCTAAAACAATAAAGTGAATTATAATTTGGGACGGATAAAAAAGAAAACTATAACTATTTTTTTTTTTAAATGGAGAGAGTAATACATGTAATTACAAAATTATCCCAAATTAACATTTTTAAAATAGATTTAACAAGTGGTTGGCTCAATAGTGTAAAATCTCATTGAATTTTTGAGTGAAAATAATTTACGGCAAAAGATTTCATATTTAAATACTCACCAGATCAAATTCTCATGGACTAATACCAATCACAAAACTTTAAAGATTATTTTTATATCCTTTATAATATAAACACACTTCATGAGTTAAAAAAAAAAAATTGCAACATGTTCATGCGATAATAACGCAAATCTATTAATTATCCAACACTATCACTTTAATTTAATTAAAATATGTTAAGCATGTTTTGTAATCTTAAATTACAAAATTTCAAATCTCGCAATCAATCTTTTAATCTTTTCCCCTCTCTTAAATTTCTTTTTTCTTTTTCTTCTTATGAAAAATACACAATATTAATTTAAAGAAAAATAACACAATAATATTAAATTTTTCAAAATAAATTTGAGAGAATTAACTTTAAAAACTAAAAATTGGAGAGTATATTTCTATACTAATTACTTAATATATTTGTATTTAATTAATGTAGAACTCCTTCTAATACAATATTCTCAATAATTTTTCTTCAATGACAACCAAACAGAAATAATTTTTGATAAACTAGTTAATAATTATAAATTTATGATAAAGACTGAGTTAGAATAAAATTTAAAATCTGACAAAGACATATACATTGCGAAAGAATTGAAAGTAAGAGGACAACCCATGTTCGATGAAAAAACAAATTTAAAATCCGAGAATAAACTCGTACCGAGCCAAAAATAAAATTAAATACCGTCTTATTTATGATATAATGAGAGGTAGTACAATAATTGATTAAATTTTCATACTATATTAAATTTTTCAATATAAATTTAAAAAAATTAATTTTAAAAACTAATTTATTAAAATTTGAAATTTTATTTTTATATTTATCACTTAATTGTATTTAACCAACATGTGACTTTTTTCATATAATATTCTTAACAAACGAAACGTTAATTTTTGTGTTTGAAACAACACCATGCAATAGACAGAATTTTTAAATTTTTGGTTCATAAAAATTAGACAAGTTATTTAGTGTACCAAGTGTTACATATGTTCTCACTCATATAAATGTCAAATATATATATATATATATATATATATAATGCACTCTATAATTTTTCTAAATATTAATCCACATTTTCTATTGTAGTTATGTTTTTTAAAAAGAATGTTGCCTCTTGGGTCATTTTGAAAACATGAAAAAAATTGTTTTCGAATCCCATTAATCAATTATAAGTAGTCGTGAAATCGTGCTTACATGAGTTTTATCATTATTTTTTAAATTTTAATTTATATTTTTAAAATATTTTTATATATAAAATTTATTTATTTATTTATTTAATTTAAATATTATCTTTTTATGATTTTAAATATTAATATAAATAAAATATATTGGACAGATTTATTATATCTTTATCATTTACTTCCTCCTTTAAAAAAAAAAT
Source organism: Aleurites moluccanus (assembly GCA_948193065.1). Taxonomy (NCBI): domain Eukaryota; kingdom Viridiplantae; phylum Streptophyta; class Magnoliopsida; order Malpighiales; family Euphorbiaceae; genus Aleurites; species Aleurites moluccanus. The sequence continues at coordinate 15,833 of CANXYC010394130.1, forward strand.
AATATTGTTTCATTTTATGCCTAAGTTAAAAAATTTAGTTATTTTTAATTTATTATATTAATTTTATAATTTTTTCTTAAAATACTCCTACCTAAAATATTCATATTATACATTTTTTAATTTTTTTTAATTTTTTAATATTTACAATAATTAAGGTACTCTTATTTTTAACTTAAATTTATAATTTCAACTGAAAATATAATTATATATGAATTAATAAATGAAATATTTAATAATTATTTATTAAATTAATATTTAAAAAATAAGAGTGGAATATAATTTTGGACGGACGAAAAAAAAATAATTATTTTTTGAGATGGAGAGAATAAAAAATAATAGAAAGACATTATTTATATTGGTCTCTATAAATTTTAATTAAAATCTATGAAAATATAATAACATAAAAAAAAATTAATGAGACTTCATATAAATTTAGCTTGTTATGAGATAACTTCATATGAAGTTAACTTTTGAAAGAGATTTTAGGGTATATGGCGAAAAATTTTCTACATTATATATATGTATATATATATTAGAAAATTAATTTCCAATTTTGTGATTAGTAAATAAATAAATCATAAAAAAGAATGGAATATCACATAACCTAACTAACTGAAAACACCATTCCTAAAATTCTCTCTTTATATGTATTTATCCCTTTTATCAACTTCTTAAAAATTCTTAAATTAATTTTCACAGTTATATCTAATCTTAATCTATCTATCTCTCCCTAATGGATCTTCATTTCCCTCTCTTTTGGCTTTGATAGTTATCAACTGCACTCTCTATGTTAAACCAAATAGTTTTTTCTTCAATATTAATTTTTTATATATATATTAAACATTTCCCATTTTTCATTTTCAATATTAATTTGTTTCTGGAAATGGGTCATTGCCCTTGTTTTGGTTTGTTGAACAGGAAGAAGCTCAACCGTGACATTAGCAATAAAGAACAATCATCTTGTGGTGAGTTTTATATCTTTCTTCATCCATCTATTTTGTTTATTTATTTGTTGCCATTTTCTCTTTATATTTATGTGCGGTATATTAATTTTTTTGTTATTTTTTGGCAATGATCTTTAATTCCTGAGGTTTTAATGGCTTTTTTTTTTTAATTTATTTGTTGCGAACTCCAAGAAAGTTTTATTTTAAAGATTCATTTAATGGCCATGGAAATAGTTTAATTAGGTTATAGCCTTATAGGTTTTAGTCCCATTAGTCTCCTTATTAATTCTTTTGTTTTAGAGTTGGTGATTAGTTTATATGAACCTTTAATGATAGAAAATTTAGTTCTTGCTATTGTTAATTAAGCATTTTGGTGATGCTTTTCATACATTTGCAATTCTTAGGTGATTTTAATGTGATAAATTCTTGGGATTTTGTCTCTATATATAATCAAATGACAGAATCAAATTCAGATTCTTTATGTAGAAATGAATTTTTACACAGTTTATCATATTTGAATGTGATAAGCTCTGAATTTTATGATATATTTTTTTTTTCTTTTATTGTACATTTAATTATGATTTTTGCTCTGTCTCATAAGAATTCTGTGTTTTGGTGGAACCTGAATGTGGTCCTATATTGAAAAGCAAATACAGAATCAAAAACAGGGTCAGGATCAAAAGTCAGTACAAATTCGAGTCATGAACTATCAACTCCCACAAAAACGACTAAATATCATAATACGGCTCCAACATTCACCTATGAAGAGCTTGCGATTGCAACAGATAATTTTGCAGATGACTCTTTTCTTGGGAGAGGTGGTTTTGGTTCTGTTTATAAAGGGAAATTAGCTGCTACTGATCAGGTAAAATAAAAGTTGTTGATTATGTGCTTCATTTGCCCACAAATAGAGATTTTTTAAACCAGTTGATTACTAAATTTTACTTGTCATCCCTAAACTGATGTATATAATTACACTATACTTCATTTGTCATAAAATCATTGATTCAAGCAGTTAATAGTTCAGGAACAAGTAAAATTTACCTATGAATTGATGGATTACGGCCTCTGATATGCTAATTAATTAGCAGGTTGTAGCTGTTAAGCAGCTGGATCTATCAGGTATCCAAGGAGAAAAGGAGTTCTTGGTGGAAGTTCTCATGCTCTCTCTAATGCATCATCCTAACCTTGTCAGCATGATTGGTTTCTGCTCCGAAGGGGAGCAACGCCTTCTTGTCTATGAATACCTGCCCTTGGGATCCTTGGAAGATCATCTTTTCGGTATTATCTTCAATTTCTTTATTTCTGATACTATATTAAAATGGTAGCTAATGATGATTCAGGTCCAACTTTATCTTGCTTTTGTTTTATGAGTTCTAACATACATATATATTAAAAATGCATTTGATTACTTTCATCTGAATGATACAAGACATAGTTTTAGGTGCAGTTTGGTACGATGTAATGGAATCTAATAAATTTTATTAGATTCCATTATGCTTAGTTACATATTGTCAAACTACAATGGAATTCGGACAAAACATATATTTATGATGATCTTATGGGGTGTATGCACAGATGTTACACCTAACAAGGAACCTCTTGACTGGAATACAAGGATGAAGATTGCTGCAGGGACTGCAAATGGATTGGACTATCTACACAATTCAAAACCTCCAGTAATATATAGAGACTTAAAAGCATCAAATATATTACTAGATGAGGGATTCTGTCCAAAACTCTCAGATTTTGGACTTGCAAAGTTCGGTCCGATCGGAGAACAGTCTCATGTCTCCACAAGAGTTATGGGTACATATGGTTATTGCGCCCCTGAATATGCTTCAACTGGAAGATTGACCCTGAAGACTGACATTTACAGTTTTGGAGTTGTCTTGTTGGAGCTAGTTACTGGAATTCGAGCAGTAGATGAAATTGAGGGTCGTCGAATGCATCTAATTCATTGGGTATTATATATATTTAATTGTTTAATTTATAATTAATACTGTTTCATATACCTTAATTAATTTTATAAAAATTTTACAGGCACTGCCTCTGATGAGAGACCGCGGAAATTATTTAAAATTAGCAGATCCATTGCTGAGAGGTCAATTTTCACTATCTGGGTTGAACAAGGCTATAGACGTAGCATCAACATGTCTGAATGAAAATGCAAATCTACGTCCTTCATCAAATGAATTAGTTTCTGCCATGGATTATTTGGCGTCGGTTAAATATGAACAGAAAGAGGGCAAAAATAAGGTTGATATGCCATGGCCTGAGATGGATTTTTCTCCAAGTGTGGCTGCAGCAGTGATCTTAGAAAAGGATTTAGACAGAGATCGTGCGGTGGCAGAGGCAAAAATGTGGGGTGAGAGTTGGAGAGAAAAGAAAAGACAAAATGCAGAGAATAGTTCTACTAACAATAGCAGGTTTCAACCCATTACTTAAGCCCCCAATCATTTACCTATTTTAAAAAGAATACCTTATTGTATATAGCTGCATATATGCATTTTAGAAAGTAGAGTGAAAAGTTATGCGCAATCGTTTTCTTATTAGTTTGGAATGGAGACTTAGTTATGAGGTATAAATTTGTAATTTGTAATTTATTTCTTTTAAATAGAAAAAGATGTCTTTAATTAGAACAGATAAAAAGGAATTAATTAAATTGATCAGAGCATTGGCATAAATTATTTCTCAAAGGGAATTAAACTATTGTCCAGATGTGTATATTTATTTAGTTATCTAAGTTTGCTAAGAGTTGATGTGAGGTCCATTTGGTTTGAGTTGAATTAAGACAAGAAACAAATACACATGAACATGATTCGTGGATGAAAGTAATGGGACTCTTGTGCTGGTTATAATGTCACTTCATAGCAAGCAAGTTTTTCTATTGATGGTCCATTGTCTCAAAATTGATAGATTGCTTACGGTTTAGAGTTTGACAATTAAGATTGACACTATGTTGTTGTTGTTGTTGTTTTTAACAATTTAGATTGTTTTTAAAAATATATAGTTTTAATGAATAAAACATGTGAAATTAATCTCCATCAACATTTTAATATAATGATTTTTTTCAGTAGTAATTTAAACAGTAATATTAAATGATGAGTTTTAAAAGTCATTTAAAGTGATATTTGAGTTTCTTTAATTGAATTTGGGCCGGATTTGATGATTACAAATGTGTTTTAGATTTGCAAAACAATAAATAAGCATTAGAATACCAAGTCTTGATTCGACAAAGATACTCTAATACTTAAGTCAAAGAGTGGCTTTGAGAGAATTTAATGAAAACTTTTGATAAGCTATTTGAGTTATATATATGTAATTATGAGTATTTCAGTAGTTGTATATAATAATTGAGAGTTATCTTTTATTTATATTGATTGAAGTTGTCTTATTGACTTGACAAGAGTGACAAGTATTCTTTTATTATTGGCTCAACAAGAAAGTGATTGCGATTTATTAGTGCATGTACTGTCATCGTATCAAATAGTGAGATAACTTATCACATCATTGTCTCTTATATCTTGAACTCCATATAATCTATGTAAGGTTGGCAAATGATTGCCTATGGAGTGTATTTTAGCAGTAGTATCGCCTTATAGCCAAGTGTCATGACAGAAGTATTTAATAAGCAGAGAAAAATAGATGCCTTTCTCGATTCATCCCTAATTTATTTGTTTATAAGGAAGCTTTTATTCTATCTCGCAAGTTTCCTTTTGTCAAGTCATAATGAGAACTAGGTAAGGATACCTTCCTTACTTATAGTTCCTTTGTTTCCTGGGCTGTAGAGAACTTTGTGCGAACATGTCTTATGCCAAATTATTTGGAACAATAAGGTGAGGCCTTTATTGCTTTTTGAACATCCAAACTCGTCTCATTCTATTAGTTTGTTCAATCTTGAATTAAACCTCTTGCTTTTATTATGAGCTTCGCCTATTGACCTGAACCTTAGTGACTGGACTTGGACTCAGTAATATTATTCTTCATCATTAAACATATTCTAAGTTGTAAAATTTTTTTTTTTCAAAATTTTCAGGTGAGAGCTCATTTTTTTTTTTCAAAATATTTTTTATCAACACTTCATAGGCGAGAGCTCCTGGCGGGGCAAAATTAGAAATGGGTTGTGAAGGCCAGCCAAGTGTTGAATGGTTGGCTAACAAAGCATTCAATTTCATGTGCTGAATGTTTGGTTAACGGATGTTTCAATTGTGACTAATGATTTTGATAACCAAAGTTTTAGTTAGGAAAATAGGTGGTTAGGTCGTTTCTATCCAATCCCCAATTTATGTGGTAGGTCGTTGGCCCTATTCTTGACAGAGAACACAAAAAAGCTAGATCATGCTACTTTTTGAGTTTGGGTTTGGTGATCCTCACGGTCCAAAAGACATTTCTTTTAATTTAACTTAGGACTGATTTGGCTCATGAAATAAAATAATTATTCTTTGCTTTTTATTAAAGTTATTTTTCATAAGTTCTCTAAAGAATAATTATTTTATTTATAACAACATATTCTCTGTAAATGAATTTTCTCTAACTTTTTCCCCTTTATAATACCAAACCCTAAAAATTTATTTTCCAATTTCTATTTAATCTAACACTAAAAAATAGAGTCAATTTTTCCGCTTAATATTTTAATCATATCATATAAAAGGAATAAATTAATTCTTCATTTCTTGATAATTTTTAAAATAGAAAGAAAGAGTTAGTAAAAAGATAAGATAGAGGTAAAAATTTTAACACTCTCTTCACGGTTCGTAACAATTATATAAAAAGATAAAGATTTTATTTTTAAAATTAATAATTTAATGTGGCATATTGATTGAATGGTAGCTGATATAGTCATAAAAACTTAATAATGTGTTATTTCACATTAGACATTCAGGTTGGATTTGAGTCTAATGACGATTAATAGTCACTAACTAAAAAATAAAAATAAAATTTAACTATTCAACTAGAAGTTAATGACCACATTATAAAAAAAAAAAAATCTAAAATTTAGTATTTTTATAATTTATTTATTTATATTTTTGAAAATAAAGGAGATAGGTTATTGCGTTAAATGAAATACTATTAATATCTTCCATTAACAAAGTTCTCCTTACTGTAAAATTTTTATAAATTAATATTCAATAAATTAATAATTTTTATTATATAATAATTTTTTATTATTTCAATTTAAATTAATAGATTAAATTAATATTCAATTAATTAATATATTTTTAATTAATAAAATTTATAAATCTCAACAATATTAATTTATAGAAATTTTATTATATTCCATACTAATACAGAAAAAATGTCTATAAATCTCATCCCTTCACAATTAACGATAACCTATTATAAATTTCTTTTAATTCTAAAATCAAATTGGATTGTTTATATTTTATAGAAAGGAAAAATCATTTAGATTGAGTATAAAGAAACTAATATTGGTATGGAAAGAGATGTGAATAACTTATAATAATCAAAATGCTTCAAAAACTCAAATACCTTTATAATCATAACAGTTAGTCGGTCCATTTGGGTCCATAAATTACATCTTTTAATTATAACCATAACCGACAACTTTAACTACAAATTAATCGAAGGGGGAGCCTGTCACATCAATTGAGTAATTAATTAATTATTATTAGTTAAAAAGAACATGTATTAATTATTGAATTAGGTTAGAACCTTGCTAATTGCTGCGTAGAAAAGCTACAGAGCCTCCTGAATTATTTGCAGAGTCCAATGTATTGCTCACTTTTCTAATGCTTCCAAGTGCGTGCATTATGGCAGTGAATACCATGGGAAGAGTCTCATCATTGAATTATATGCTCTTGAATTTGTACTTTAAAATATATATATCTGTGTGTGTGCCCCAGTCACTGAGTTTTTTGATACAAAATTCTCAAATTTTTTTAATTAGGAAGTTTAGTTTTTTTTGGAGAGTAAATCTTTTTGGGTATATTAAATAATTTTAATATATATTTAAATAGATAATGAATTTTTGTAGTAGGTTTAATGGGTAAGAGTCCATTAACTGATTTAATTCTAATATAAATTTATATATGCTAATTAGGGACAGCATGTTAAATATTCTAAATTAGATATTTAGAATGTAATATTTCAAATAATTGCATATTACTTTATCTAAATCCTAACAATCTTGAATTTAAGGTTTTGAAAGTTTTCTAATTTTAATTTCAAGCATTTAAATTACTTATTCTAATTTAAATTCAAATTTGTTGTTCTTTATTCAAGTGCTAGTTTGATTAATTAAATAATCAAATTTGTTATTTTTAATTCAAGTTCTAGTTTGATTAAAAAAAAATAGAAAATTTCGAAGTCTCTTGGTCATCCCATAGAAGCCCAGCAACGGAGATCGGTGAAGCAAAGAAGATTTGAAATTGGTTCGGTTCAAATCACTGATTTGATTCGAATCATTAGTTCGGTTCAAATCATTAGTTCGATTCAATTGGTTTGATTCAGGTGCATTTGTTCCAACTTTTCTTCTATATAATTTTTATTATTCAATTGTCTATTTAAATATATAGAAGAATGGATAAATGTGTTTCGATTGAGATGGTCAAAATGGAAACTTTTAGTAGATCTGAATTTAATTTCTGGAAATGAATGACTCAATTTAGACTGAAATATGAAAATATATTATACACTATTTTAAGTACTTTTACTGATACGATGGAGGACGTTGATAAATTTCAATGGAATAAGGACGATGATTTCTGTAAGGATTATTTATTGAATTGTCTATAAGGACTATTTATTGAATTGTCTTTCTGATCGGCTGACAGAAGCTTTTAGCAAATATAACACTGTTAAAAAAATCTGGGATAATTTAGATGCTCAATTAAAAAAAGAGGAGGAATTGTCTAAAACACACCTAGTTGACAAATTCATGGATTTTAAATTTAATGAAAATATGGAAATCACTCCTCAAGTAACTGATCTAGAAAATTTGAGATATAAATTAAATAATGAAAAGATCATTATCTGTGATTTTTTTTAGTTGGGACAATAATTTACAAACTACTTTATGCATGACACACTTTTAAAACTGAAATGTATAGAAAAAAGGTGCAAGTGAGACTAGATGATTTCAAACAATTCATCAGAATTAAAGATGAGAACAGAGTCAAAAATAACTTGGAAATGGTCAGATAATAGCAGTCGACTGCTAACACAATCACACATTCCAAGAAATTTTCTAGAAGATCCAAGCTGACAAAAAATGAACCCCCCAAGTTGGAAGCAAAAAAGACCATTTCTAAGAAGAAAAGGAGCAAGTACCACAACTGTGGGAGATGGGGTCATTTCATTGCAAAATGTAGGGTTCCTCTAAAAATTAAATCTAACACACCAAATAAAAAAATAAATATGATAGTACAAAATACTGAGCCTCAGAATTTTATTGTTATGATAAAAAAAAGGGAAAGGCCAATACTTTTTCAAAATGGTGATTAGATACAGGAGCCACATGTCATATTTGTAAGAATAAAATGCAACTTGATGATGCTACTGAAATCAAAGAGACTATCGTTATGGCTAGTGGAGACAAAGAAGTAGTGATTCACACTGGTACAACAAACATAGGGCTCTCTTCAGGTAAAATTCTAACTCTTAAAAATGTTAAAATAGTTCCATCTATCTTAAAGAATTTAATTTTTATCGGTCTTTTAGATATTGCTGGTATGAACACTTTAATTTCTAATGGTAGAGTAACTTTTTCTGTTAATTTTTATTATTTTGGATGTGTTTATTTGGTAAGTGATATCTATAGACTGAGTTTAGCAAATGAAATAGTTAGTCATGTTAGTTCAAATTTAGTTGATCCAAAAATATTACATAATCGATTAGGACCTATGAACTATAAGAAAATGGCTAAACCAGCTAAAACTCATAATATACCATTAGATATTTCGATCAAATTTAACAGATGTGAAATGTGTGCTCAAACTAAAATTACTAGAAAACATTTTTAGTTGGTCTCTAGGAGTACACAACTTCTTGAACTAATACATTCTGACTTATGTGATTTTAAAAGCTTTACAACTAGAGGAGATCAGAAGTATTTGGTAACATTTGTAGACGATTTTTCTAGATTTTGTCATATTTATTTGTTAAAATCTAAAGATGAAGTATTTGATAAATTTAAAATTTTCAAGAATCATGTTGAAAATCAATTAAATTTAAAAATTAAAAGACTTAGAAGTAACAGAGGAGGAAAATATAAATTGATAGAATTCAAGAAATTTTGTAACTCTCATGGCATAATACTTGAAACTACTGCTCCTTACTTACCTCAATCTAATGATGTAGCTGAACGTAAAAACAGGACATTAACTGAAATGTTAAACTCAATATTATTGACAGCTAGCATGCCTTCTTGTTATTGGAAAGAAGCAGCTTTGACTGCATGTCACATCCTGAATAGAGTGTCACATTCTAAGACAAATTCAATACCTTATGAATTATGGCATAAACATCCTTATAAATATGATACTCTAAAGAATTGGGGTTGTATCGCTTATGTTAGGATACCAGACCCTAGGAGACCAAAGGTAGGACCTAGAACCAACACATATGTATACCTAGGTAGTGCAGAGGATAGTGCAATGATCGATTTTTGGATCTATCTACCAATGTGGTTATAGAATCTAGGGATGCAGTATTCTTTGAGGATAAATTTCTAAAAGATCAAGGATTGACTTTACCTGACACTGTAAAAATTTATTCAAAACCTTTAATAGAAATTGCACCTAATTCCTCTGGCACTCCTCAAATTAATGAATCACTACCTTTAAAAGTATCTACAAGAGAGAGAGTTCCCAAAACGTTTGGTGAGGATTTTGTCACTTACCATTTAGAGGACGATCCATCTACTTATAAAGAAGTGATGAGATCTAGGGACTCCTTATTATGGGCAAAAGCCATTGATGATGAAATGAGTTTTTTGTTACAAAATCAAACTTGGCAACTAGTCGATTTGCAAAAAGGGGCTAAGACTATAGGTTGTAAGTGAGTTTCAAAGAATAAACTAAATCCTGACGGATCAATAACACGATATAAAGCACATTTAGTAGCTAAGGGATATACTCAAGTCTATGGCATAGATTATCTTGATGTATACTTACCAGTCTGTCATTTGACTACGATTAAAATTCTTCTTGCATTGACATCTTTTGAACACTATGTTGTGCATTAAATGGATGTAAAGACAGCTTTTCTGAATGAAGATCTAACAAATAAAATCTACATGAACCAACTGAAGGGTTTGTCATGAAAGATTTAGAGAACAAAGTTTGTAAATTAAACAAATCATTGTATAGTCTAAAATAAGCACCTAAATTATAACATAAAAAATTCGACAAAATTATAACGAGCTTAGGATTTAAATCTAATTATTCTAATAAATGCCTTTACTTTAGTTATGTGTCGAGTAAGGTTGTGATTATTTGCTTGTATGTAAATGACATGTTGATACTTGGTGCAGATCTTTCTACTTGAATGAAATAAAAGGCGAATTAACTAAAACTTTTAACATGTCAGATCTTGGTATAGTAGACACTATTCTTTGAATGAAAGTAAGTTTTCGAGGGTAAGATATCACCCTTAGCCAAGCTCATTACATTAAAAAACTACTTTTTAAATGGGGATACAGTGAGTGCAAAGTGGCTGAGATACCACATGACCCTTCTAAAAGACTAAGACCTAATGAAGGAGCTAGTGTGAATCAGTTGGATTATTCCAAACTGATTTGTAGTCTCATGTATGCAATGACTTGAACTAGACCAGACATAGCCTTTACAGTTGGCATGCTGAGTCGTTTTACTAATAATCCTAGTCAAGAGTATTGGAATGCCTTAACGAGGCTAATGAGATATCTTAAGGGTACTCTAAATTATGATCTATGCTATAATGGTCATCCTCCTATTTTGAAAGGTTTTTTTGATGCATCATGGTGCTCAGAATTTGGAGACAGTAAATCTATTAGTGGTTATGTTTTTACACTGGGTGAAGCAGCTATGGCATGAATATCTAAAATACAGACTTATATTCTTTCGTCGTCTATGGAATCAGAACTATCAGCTCTAGTTTCGACAGGAGAAAGAACAGAATGGATAAGAGATCTTATCCTGGATATTTCATTGACTTGTCTAAAGATTAATTTTTTAAATTTGTTTTGCGATAATCAAGCTATAGATTCAGTAGTGAAAAACTCACTCTTTAATGGTAAGAGGAGGCATATTAGGCTGAGACATGCAACGCTGAATTATCTTATAAAACAAGGTATTATCACTTTGGTTGATGTGCGATCGAAAGATAATATTGCAGATGCACTCACAAAAGGATTGAACAAAAATCGAATATTCAAAATTATAGGGGAAATGTGATTAATAGCTATATAAGACAGGTATTAACCTACATCTATGTTATTTTGAATTTTTGAATCTCCCTTTGGTGATTAAGATAAGCACTTGATAATATTTTGATACTTACAATTGTTAATATATCATTCCACATTTGATGATATATCATTTTGGACGAATTGTCTCATTCCATATTTGATGAGATAATTTATCTCCATTTGGATGTTCTGTCCTGAGCGGTTATATCATTCCATATTTGATGATACAACTTAACTAGATTTGAACTTGACAGCTGTAACATTCCACATAAAAACATGAAATGGTTCTTTTGAAAAAGAAATTGTTTAGGTCTTATTCTTATAAAAAAAACTTGACATTGATACTTATTGGTTTTGACATTGATGTATATTATACTATTATTGACATTAATATATTGTTGGTATTGATGCTTAATTGACATCAATATATCATTATTTTCAGTCATTGTGGTATTATGCTAAATTCTTTTGGATAAACTAGACACTTTAAATTGTTATACAAATGATTGGATTCATATGAAATTCATATTTGGTAACTTATAGGAAATGACGAAAATGAAGAAGTAGAGCTGAATTGGACTTCTAATGGGGATGATCTACTTGATGAATAATTTCTCTATAGCTCTGAACTGTGGGAGACTATTATATTTTCTTTCAGTTGAATAAATAGTTCACTTGCAAGTGAAAATGCTCATTTTAATTGAGTTTAGTTAAATTCTAAAACTCTATATTGGTATACTTATTATTCAAATATATTTAATTTATTTGTTTCAGTTTAGTTTGTTTCTAAAATTGATAATGTGTTTAAAAAATTCATATTTTGAGTAATAAATCTTTTTATAATATGATGATTCAATATTTTATTTTGAATATTATATTATCTATCTATTGAAAAGTACCATATGATGAGATTGTTGAATATATAAAATAATTCTAATATATATTCTAATATAAGTCTTAATAGATAATGAACCTTTATAGTGGGTCTAATGGGTAAGAGCTTATTAATTAGTTTAATTTTACTGTAAACTTATATATATGTTAGTTAGAGACAACATGCTAAATATTTCAAATTAAATATTTAAGATATAATACTTCAAACAATTACATATCGCTTAACATAAATCCTAACAAAACTCAAATATGTTTATTACCTTACTATGTTTGTTTACTTTTATTGCAAACCCGAGTCTCCCCTACCAACATTCAAAGGAGATATCTAACCTTAGAAGTTGGCCATTATATAATATAACAATGATTTTAAATAGTCATATTACATTATAATTTTATTATATAATTTCTTATAATATTTTTCTCCACAATGAATTACATTTTAAAAAATATAATAATATGTGTCAACTATCAAATCATATTATTTTAATCATTCACAATACACATTACAATATAAATATATTTATTTTTTAAAAATTATTTTATTATATTCTAAAATAATTTAATAATTTTTAAAATAAATAAATAAATTTTATCATTGCACAACAATATTTGAAATTTGTTGTGCAGCGATTATAAAATTGAAACATTCATGGTCCACTATATATATATATAGCCATATACCATGTAGTATGTATTACACATAAAAAGAGTAATTGTGAGAGTGTAATGACTTGATTGCTGGAGTTGCTCTAAGACATTTTTTGTATTGCTCCTCCATAGTATCCTAATTACTAACTTATTAATGTTGTTGTTTAAGTTCGAGCAGTCGATCTTAGACCGTAACTTTTATTGTTCTTTTTCTTTAATTTTTCTCTATTTTTTTCTGCATATTTTTCTCTCTAATCTTTCTATCATTTTTCTTGATAAATAAACATCCTCTAAAATTTTCAATTTTTCATATGTTCTCTTTCTCTCTCTCTCCTCCTATATAATATGTCTCTTCCTCTAATTTTCTTTTTCTCTTATTTCCCTCAAATTTCCTCAAATTTTTCTTCTTTTCCGAAACATCAAAATCAAAATCAAATTAGCATGGTATATATGGATCATATTCAAAAATTGAAAGAGAAATTTTAATTTCTTAAGATACAAATCTAAAATATCAAAGAATCTATTTTAATTGCAAAACAATAATTTTCATCTCAATTAACGAAGTCGCAAAATACTTAGCAAACGTTAAAATTAGATATGTAAATTTTTTTTATAAAATTTTATCTCATAATTTGAAGGAATAAAATGCAATTAGCTCAATTGTCCAACTTATTATAAAAGGATAAATTTCAACTGAAAATTATGAAAATCAATAAGCGACTAATTTAATAGAAAAAATTTGTTAAATAATTACAGTTAAAAAAGAGATTGCGAATTCACTAGATATTAGTCATTCACACGCAATATCTCTTAATTATATATATGACTTAGATAATAAATTTTTATTCAATTTATTTTATTTTTTAAAATTATTATGTAAACATATAAATTACATGATTAAAAGAAAATTTACTAGTAGAAGAAGATTGAAGTAAAAAATATTAAAGAGAAGAGTCATATTATTTTTATTTATAATAAGAAAAGAAAAACAGACATTTCAGGATTCGGGTGTCGTGTACCTACTGTAAAAACAAACCATCAATCAATCAAATAATAATAAGTAAAATAAATTGGATTAAAGATGCACAAAAATCACATTTTTCTGCTTTTGTGTTGCGTTAAAAACCAACCAAACCCGGTCCACACCCACCCCAGCCAGTCCATCCCCACCCGGCTTTTTCCAATCATATCTCGCCACCTCACCCTTCTCCATTCCTGTAAAGCCAGGTACACCCAATCCATTTTCACTCTCTCTCTCAGTCTGTTAACTAAACCAAAAAACCAAAAAAGAAAGAACCACTTCCTATCACCACCAGCACACCACCAATCCAACCATGCCGGAAATCTCATGAAACCCTAAAAATTAACTCTGAGAGCTCTTCAAGCTCTCTAATTTGTCTCCTCTTTTAAATAAGCTAATAGAGAGACAGAGAGACAGAGAGAGAGAAGTGGAGAAGAGATTGTTGTTGTATATTGAGAAATGTATGTAGTTCCGCCACCTCAGCGATCCGATCTGGGATCAGCTGGCGGCGGGTCCGGTGATTTACGGGTCTATCAAACCTGGAAAGGGAGTAATGTAAGTTCTCTTCCTTTTACCTAATAACAACTTGTAATATATAACCTTTTTTTATTTCTTAATTGAAATCAATTGAAGTTGTATATTCGTGTTACTGGTAAAGGTAGCTCGTGAAACGATGGATTGTTTGATTTAGTATATAGTAGTACTAGTTAATATACAGTTTGTGGAGTAGCTGTTCCTATATTTTCTAAACTAGCAAGTAGGATAAACATGTTATTATCCTCGATCAGTTTTGCTTGTGAAGTTGGGAGCTAAAATTTAAAATTTCAAGAATTATTGTTTAGTGTTTTGGTGATTAGACATTTTTTAAATTACAATTCTTGCGACCGAAATGAAGTTGTTTTCTTGTGTTTGTTTTTAATAAGGGGAAGTAAAGGAGGAGAAAATGGATTGCTTGATGTGGTTAGAGAACTGATTGAAGTAAAGAGATTTATATTATGTGAGCTTCAATCTGCTAGAACTAGTGAACTCTGTTTTACATTTCGTAATAATTACAGTAGCGAAGTTGCAAACTGATATTAATTGGTGATGGTTGATTGCCACATGGAAAACCAACATAATTGTGATCTATCCCATTTCCCTAAGACTATGTTTGATTCGCTTCGGTATTAGGAATGGAATGCAATTCTTGGAATAGAAATTCCAATTTCGGTTTGATTCATTAGCAATCCCTTTATATATATATGTATGTATGTGTGTGTGTTTTTGAATAACTCTAATTTGCATTGAAATGATGTATATTTTTAAGCATAATTCTTAATCTAACCAACAAATTATATTTATTTATTTAAAAATAAACTCAGAATTGGATCTCTTAATTAAACATCTGTTTCCATTCCCTTCTAATTCCAAGGTGAACTAAACAAGCCCTAAGGGTATAATTCAACAATTAAGGTGCTTACTTGAGATTTAAATTGAGCCTATGCTGTGGAGGCTTGAAGGCATGCCATAACTTAATGTTAGTTGTGACAATCAGTATATCTTTTACAATGTTTTTTCAAGGAACTTAATGGTTTTATATGTTCTTTTGCAGATATTTTTTCTTAAGGGGAGGTTTGTATTTGGACCGGATGTAAGATCACTTGCATTGACTGTATTCCTGATAGTTGCTCCTGTTGCAGTCTTTTGCATATTTGTTGCCAGAAAACTGATGGACAATTTTTCTGACCATTTGGGAATATCAGTAATGGTTGTTGCTGTTGTATTCACCATATATGTGAGCTCTCTCTTTCTCAAGTTCACACATTAATTTGTGTCTTTAGATCTTTAAATTGCATTGTGAGTTTTTCTATACATAATATTAGTAATTTGAGGAATGTCTAATATTCCCCACTTTTCTGTATGTTACCTACCCAGAAATGATGGTAAGGACATAGGAGAGTCTTTAGCAGATTGTGGTGTGTCATTGACAATTTCAATCTGGCCCCTGAGCTTGTAAGTTCTGAGGTAGACAGGATTGTCTAACAAGACTCAATGTGTAGTGTTTCCTTGAATTCTTTCGATTGTTGCCACAGGCTTGCTTGGCTGTTGCTAAAGCATGCACTGTTTCTGATTGCAAAGCTGTTTATATGGATTTTTATCAAGAACTATCCAGATTCTGGAGCTTCCCTGATGCTGGGATGGAATCCATAATAGACCTAAGACAGCATGATTGTTACATTCATGTATTTCTCCAGCAGCTAAAGCTCAATAAATGAGCACCAATTACATCTTTAATCAGCCTTATGCATCCAGCTCAAGAAAAAACAGGAACAGAAAGGGGGTTCTTAGAAGCTGGGTAGAGGGCATTCTCAGAGAGAACCTTTAAGCATTTCCTAGTCAGAAATTTAATGCATAATTAAATTTGGTGTGTGTCAATGGTACTATGGTAGGTTAAATGGGATTGATGGAAGATTACCACCTCTAGTTGTGTGTATTAGGGGGACGAACATGGTAAATTGTGGAAACTGATTTTTGTGATCTAAAGAAGGGCTAAGGGGATAAGTATTGTTTGCAAGACTTTCCATAGGGGACTTTTGTCATTGCTTCAATTTTTTTTTACGTGTTATTTTTTAAAAGATGGATGAACCTTTTAAAGGGATGTTCATCGCTTCTCTAAACCTATCATGGATTTCTTTTGCTATCGAAAACATGGGACTTAAACTTTCTTGTGAACCATAGTGAGACACGTGTTCCTTTGTGATTGCAAGATTCCCAATTAATTGAAAGACTGTACGACTATTCGACCGGTTATATTATATGGTAGTGAGTGTTGGACAATGAAGTGACGACATATATCAAAGATAAGTTTTATGGAGATGAAAATGTTAAAATGGATGTGTAGTCGTACTAAAATGAATGAGATACGTGATTAAAGCATTAGAGATAAAGTGAGAGTCATATCGATTGAGAACAAGATGAGAGAATAGAGATTAAGATAGTTTGGATACACATTAAAAATAAAGTGAGAGTTGCATCGATTGAGGACTAAACGAGAGAATGGAGATTAAGATAGTTTGTACACTTGAAGCGGAGACCTATGTAGACCCTGGTTAAGAAGGTTGAGCACATATAGAGGAGAGGAAAAAAAAAAGGATTGACCTAAACTAACTTAGATGAGAGAAATACAATATAATTTATAGTCACTATAATTATCTGAAAATGTTGCCCAAAATCATTAAGAATGGAAATAAAGAATCCATATAACAAACTTCAATTAATTTTGATATAAAGACTAAGTTGAATTGAATATACACATATACAATAGGTGTACTGCCAAAAATCTTCTTCAGATTTATCCTTCTGGGATTCTAATAGTAATTCTATTCTTCAGCACATCCTTCGGTGTGTTTATTACTCAAGTAGGCTAGAACGGTGCTGGAGTTAGGACATAGGCTAGGCTTGCTTTGGATATGGAAACTAAATGCATGCAACACTTGTTCATGGTTCCTTTATTTTGCGGCAAAAATTTGGAGCCCCTTTTTAGTTTTCCTGATTCACCTTCAGACTTTGTCAAACCATGTGTATAACATTTGATATGTGCAGAGTTGGTATTTTCCAACTTAACCCAAACCTATAAAGAAAACAGGGGGTTAAAGGCCATGAGAACTTGCACTAAATTGAAATTGCTTGAAAATTGTTAGGGTCAAACTGGTAATCTAGAATAATTTAACTTGAAAAAATGAAAAACAAATTTGAGAAAAAGGCCAAAATTGAAAAAAGTACAAAAGACCCTTAAACAGTATTAAGAATTACAAACATGACTTGAATAACCCAAAATGAATTCCCAAAAGTTGACTTGGTGGTAACTTGAACAATCCAAAACCCAAAGGTGTTTGAAAAAAAGTGGCACTCAGAATGGGCCAACCTGCTTTCCAACTGTGTGTGTTGTGTGGATTGTAGTTAAGCTTTTGTGCTGGACAACATATTGCCATTAATGCCTGTACCACTATTTTTGTGGGAAAGAATTTGTGTGTGTGTGTGTTATGGGGGGTGCGGATTTATTGGCCTAACTCTGCATGATTGTTTTATAGACAGTTATCTTGTTCTGGAAGTAAAAGCATCAACACATTAGTCATCTTGTCCCAGAAGTGAAAGCATCAACACATTGTTAGCAGTGTCTTTTATTCACAAGATATAGAATTCCCCTAATATTGAACTCAAATGGATGTGATGTCTCAGGTTTTAGTTCTTCTCCTGCTAACCTCTGGAAGAGATCCTGGCATAATTCCCCGCAATGCTCATCCTCCAGAACCAGAAGGCTTTGATGGAAGTGCAGATGTTAGTGCAGGCCAAACTCCACAGTTACGTTTGCCACGCATTAAGGAAGTAGAGGTTAATGGAGCAACTGTGAAGATTAAATATTGTGATACTTGCATGCTTTACAGACCTCCTCGCTGTTCACATTGTTCAATATGCAACAACTGTGTGGAACGATTTGACCATCACTGCCCTTGGGTTGGGCAATGTATTGGATTGGTAGGTATCCTTTGTTAGAGTTGTGTTACTATGGCCATGCTCAGTGTTTAGTGAAGCAGGCGAAATATTATCATCCTTTTCTCTTTTCTTCTTCTTTTTCTTTTTTTTTTTTTTTTTTAATGAAATCATTTTCATAGAGTGATATCTACTCTGTGCACAAGCCTGATTGATTTGACCTCAAACTCTGATATGACCCAACAATTTTTTTGTAGATAGGTGTCTTGAAAACTTTGATAAGATATTAAGATGATATATTAAGATCAAATATTAATACATGTTTCTGGTCACATGTTTCTGGAATTAATATTTCATAAATGCTGGAATTAATAATTTCTGTGGTTAGTTTGATGGTCTTTTTGAATATTATTTCCTGTTAATTTGTGGAGTATCAGTCTCAAGGCAAGATTCTTGATGGTGCAGAGAAATTATCGATTCTTCTTCATGTTTGTCTTCTCAACAACCCTTCTTTGTATATATGTTTTTGCTTTTTGCTGGGTCTACATTAGAAGGATCATGGGATTGGAGAACACATCCATTTGGAAAGCAATGATCAAAAGCCCTGCCTCCATTGTTCTAATAGTTTACACTTTCATATCAATGTGGTTTGTTGGTGGCCTTACTGCCTTCCATTTATATCTCATTAGCACAAATCAGGTAAGAAACACATCTTCCTTGTGTCACTACCCTATTTTAGAAAAATCTTCTGATGTCTTAATTCCAGTCTTTGTTGTAAACAAGTTGATTTTTATCTTGCCTTTTTTTTTCAGACTACTTACGAAAATTTCAGATATCGATATGATAGGAGATCAAACCCCTATAATAAAGGGATGGTTGAAAACTTTAAAGAGATCTTTTGCTCCAGTATTCCTCCATCCAAGAACAATTTCTGGGCAAAGGTGCTAAGAGAACCAGCATTACCAACTCGACCAATTGGTGGAGGCTTTATGAGTCCTAATATGGGGAAAGCTGTGGATGACATAGAAATGGGTAGGAAAACAGTATGGGGAGATATGGGTGCTATGGCTGATCATAGCGAAGGGCAACTTGCAAACAATGATCGCTTGAACATAAAGGACAGTGAATTAGGTGAAGTATCTCCAGATATAAGAACTGCAGCGGAGGAAGGCGACCGAGGTGTAATACATCCAAGAAGATCTAGTTGGGGAAGAAAAAGCGGAAGCTGGGAGATGTCACCTGAAGTTCTTGCTTTGGCTGCCAGAGTAGGAGAACCAAACCCTGTGGCTGGGAGTAGTAGCGGTAGCTTGACAACTGAGAACCGATACTCATAGCCAGAGGTTTGTGTTACAACCAACCTAGGAGATGGAAGAGGGATTTGATCTACCTGAGTGCAGGGTGGGACCATTGAGTCAGTCCATCATCATTCAACGAGCAAACTATGTTTTGTGCAATATGGGAGAACCTTTCTTAGCCGGGTGTTTGAAAGCTATGGTTTAGGCATTGTGCTTTTAGGAGGTGTGGTGGAATGGTGTGTTGCTGTATGAGTGAGCCTTTTCGTTTTTTCGTTTTACTGTATTTTAATTTTGGTTTTGTATTTGTGGAATTAGTTAGCATCTAATCTTCTATCATTTCACTTGCATAACCAGTGACTGTTTTTGTCTTGTCTCTCCCTCTCTCTCTCGAGTAGGGGGAATCAAGCTGCCTTTCGTTGGTGGGAAATGCCAGGGTTTTTTCCTCGTTTTGTGCCAATATGCAAAATCTATCTGGTTTTATGGTTACAAAAGCCTTTTCAGGATGAAGATGGAATGTTATAGGACAAAAAGTTTAGGATGAAAATGGAATGTTTATAGGACAAAAAGGTTCCTTTATCAGAGATTCAGAATAGAAGATGAGGTGTTTTAGTATATATTTTTGAGTTGCATGGCAACTTGGCAAGTGATTTGTTGCTGTTGCCACCACAAACGGAGAATTGTTGACGGGCTGAGTCGGGTTAGCAAGTATACTCGAGCTCAATTATAATATTTTTGGGTGAGGTTTAATTTGAGTTTAAGCTCAAGTTTAACATGAAGCTAACAATGAATTTTAGTCTGATTTTGAGTTGATACATTGAACTACTTTTTTTTATATAAGTTTTTAATCTAAATTTTAATATTATTCTATATCATATGTAGCTATATAATTTATGATTTTGAATTTGAAACTTACAGATATAAAAATTATATATTAACACGAGAATAATAAACGCATAATTATCAATATGGTTATCATGAAATATACATAGTAAGCAAGAGAACTAAAATATTTAATGTAATTCTGTTAGAAAATATATATATATATATATACCCACACGCTATACTTGATTCAACTTAAATTTAATTGAGACAAAAAATTATTAACTAAATTATATTCAGTCCAAACTCATAAAATTCAAGTCTAACAAGTTAGATTTTTAACTCCTTCAACTTATGGCAGCGATTATAAGTACTAGAGAGTACAGAGATATTATTTTCAAAAACGAAAATATATTTAAAAGGTTAAGGAGGTGTGTATTTGATCAAATCTTAGGGGATTTTTGGTCACACAGTTAGGTGTTTGGAAAATGATAGGCTAGAGGTCCACATGAATTGTAACTTAGCTGGTTAGACAGACAATGGCCATTGCAATATAAACACTACATATAGAAAAACACAAGTTGAAGTGCCTCATTTCCATTGTGTTAATTACTTAATTAACTTTGATTTTTATAGCTTAAGATCCCGACTCTTGCTTTTGCTATATGTTATATTTGTTATGATGAGTTTGGTTGGGATTTTATGTGCTGTTAGTGATAAGAAATTTTTAGGTTATTTTAGTTTACAACATTAAATTATGAATTAATTAATAGTGTTTTAATAATCAGTGTGTTAATTATAATACATAGCTTATAATTTAATTAATAAATTTCCTCTTATAAGTAATTAATATTAGATGTGATGATTGTAATTATGATATTGTAAAATAGGATATTTTATGATGGAAACCTTTTATATAGAAATGTTTGTTGTATTTTGTCATCAACAGGGTATTTTATATACAGTGCAAAATCAAAAAATTTCAAAATTAATATAATAGTAAATTAAAAAAATTTTAGGAGGCTAATTAAAATATTAAAAAAATATAAACATATATATATATATATGTTTTAAAAATTTTAAGGGGACCGGATTCTCACTGATTTCTTTGGTTACGCCCTTATTTATATAAGCAATGTTATTAATATATTGTAACTGTATATAAAAAGAAAATAATAAAAATATTTGCTATAAAATTAAATATTTAATTGATTATAATATGATAAATTAAACTAAATAGTTAAGTTATTATATAGCAGAGTGGAAGTTAAATCGATCGATTCGATTAAATCGATTAAACTAAATTGATATCGATAATTTCATAATTTATTTGATTTAATTTAATTTAAAAAATAAATTAAATTGAAAATTTGATTTAGTGTGTAATTTAAGTATTTTTTTTCTTCGATTTCAAACCGAATCAAACTGAAATATATATATATATATATATTTTATTTTATATATAACTACATATTTTTTTTAATTTAATATTAATTTAAATTTTAAAAAAAATATTGTTCAAAAAATTTAACTAAAAATAAATTAAAAAAAATCTAATTTTTGAGAAAAATATAAGTTTTAACGGTGTTAATTAATGAAATAATCAAGTTTTGAATTATATAATATTGAATTTTTTTTTAATTTTTTTATTATTGATATTTTATTAATATTTTTTTTTAAATTTATAATAAAATAATAATAATTTATAAAAAAATTATTTAATTTAAAATAGATAAATAAAAATAAATTAAACTGAAATTAATAATTTAATTATAATAATAATTTAATTTGATTTGAAAAATTTTTAAATTGAAAATATTAATTTAATTTAATAATAATTTTTATGATTTAATTTAATAATAATCTTTATGAAATCCAACCGATGCTAGATTTCACTTATCCTCTAAGCTTACACATATATATGTCAAGCATGAATGGCAGTAGAAAAATTGTACAGTGTTCTTTTAGTTAAAAACTTTTATGGAATGTTATTTCCTGATGAGTAACAAAAAGCTAAATAATAAATAGATATAAAGAAGAGAGAAGAAGAAGAAGTAGTAGTAGAAGTAGAGAGGCCATTAATATCCAGACCAGAAACTATAGCAAGCTTAAAGTGGCACTGACTTTCTTTTTTTTTAATTTTCATTGCTCTTAGTCACATTTAATCTTCTTCTCTCTTTCTTCTTTACTTACTTAAATAAGAGATATTTATAGCAGATGGTTTTGTATTGAGAAAAAGAAACTCTTCCTTGCAAATGTAGAAGTAAGAAATCTGGTGACAAGTAGGTGAGTTTCTTGATCTCGTCTTAATTTTTTATTTACTCTTATTGTGGTTAATATCTCTTATTTCTTATTTAGTCAACGTTTTTGGACTTTTTAGATGATAGGTTCTTTTTTTTTTTTCGATATATATGTTGTCTCTATACTGTTTTTTGCCACCTGACTTTTATTTTGATATGTTGATTTGATTGGTATTGTGTACTGAATGTTGTTTTTTCCTTTTTAAAAAATGGTAGATATGTTTAAGAACCAGCTTCAAGAACTTGCACAAAGAAGTTGTTTTAGTCTTCCTTCTTATGCCTGCATTAGAGAAGGTCCTGATCATGCTCCAAGATTCAAAGCTTCTGTGAACTTCAATGGTGAAATCTTTGAAAGCCCAAGTTATTGCACCACATTGAGACAAGCAGAACATGCAGCTGCTGAAGTAGCCTTAAACGTTCTTTCTTCTAGAGGCCCTTCAAGGTCTTTAACTGCAAGAGTTCTTGTAAGAAGTTTCTTGATATTTATATATATTTTTGTAATATTTTGTTTAATTGAAGTAATTAAAGCATACCTATTTGTGTTTTCTAATTGATGAATATAGTCTTACTGTTCTTTTTTTGAAAATTTAATCAAGGACGAGACTGGAATTTATAAGAACCTCCTTCAAGAAACTGCTCATAGAGCTGGACTTAACCTCCCTGTATATGCTACTGTAAGGTCAGGTCCTGGTCATGTCCCAACTTTTACTTGTACTGTGGAGCTTGCTGGTATGAATTTCACGGGTGACCCAGCAAAGACAAAGAAACAAGCTGAGAAGAATGCTGCTATAGCAGCTTGGTCTGCTTTGAAAAGAAGTAAATTTTTTTCTTTTCTTTCCTATTTTTGGACTTAACCTGAGACTAAAGTACTCGTTTTTTTCATATGTAATTAGAATTCTCCGTGATTAATATGCATGTTTGTGCAGTGCCTAATCTGAATTCTTTGATAAACAAAGAAGTAGAGGCTCGTAAAGAACAAGATCAAGCAGTTCTCGCAAGAGTCCTCTCAAATTTTAGATCCAGAGATGAATACAAACAAGCAAGAAAGAGAGATTATGGCCACGCAAGAAGAAGAATGATAAGGAGTTACAGAGACATTAATAGCTCTACCCCATCATCATCGTCTTCTTCTTCTTCAACTCCCAATAATTCTCTACAGAATCAACATTGGAAGCTATTGGATCTGTTAACGGATTCTGCTGTAGAAAATTCAATAAAAAAGCAAAGCTCTTTTGTCTCTCTTCTTCCTCCTCCACCACCTAGAACAACTTCAAAGATTTTGCCACCAACTTCACATGAAGATAATAATAATAATAATAATAGTAACAATAATAATAACCCATCTCTTCAGCCATCGAGTAGTAGACTTATCAATAAAATTCAAGCAAAGGGCAAGGTTCAAGTTCCAATTTTGGAAGAGCATAAAAAGGACGAGGAAGAATGGCTAGGGAGTATCAAGAAACCAATTGAAAAGGACAATTCAAGTTCTTTATACAGGCAATTTCCTTTATCCAATCTTGGTAATCTTGGAACTAACAAACAAGAATCCACCCACTTTAGTAATAGAATTATTGGGTCTCCAATGGCAACATCAAATTGTTCAAGAATCCAGATGGGTAGTCCTCATAATCTTTACAGCGGAGTTTCTCACCCACATAAGATTGCTCCAGCAGTTCAAATTAGATCGGTGATTCCAGTATGTGCAGCACCACCATCTCCTACTACAATTTCTGCTACAACTACTTCAAAATCCACACAAACAGGAGCAAAAGCAGGAGAAGCAGCAGAGGAATCAATGGTCAGAAAAACAGTCTCGCAACTCGGTTCTGAGTTCAACAAGAAGCTGCAGTTATGAAATGGAAAAGAACCAAAAAAAAAAAAAGAACATAATAGCAATTTCTAGCCAGTTTTCACTAGACGAGTTTGTCACTAATTAGTAATTAGTGTTTTTTGACCTCTAAAAAAAATCATGGTTTTACCTCATGGGTTTCTGGTTAAATTTTTGTACTTTGCATCAGATGATATGAGTTTTACAACTTCCAACGTCACCAATACATTTACTGCACTAGTGAGGGATAGAAAGAGAGCATTAAATGGAGAGAGAAAGCAAGAGAGAGGGGCAGATGGGGGTAGCAATGAAGGCAGAGTCTGAGAGAGGGCGAACAGAATTGCAGCGATAAACGCAAGCAATTAATTTACCCTTCTCTAGTATCAGACCTTATCTTCTCCATTAATGCCCTTATTCTTTATCTTTATCTTTATTTATATTTTTCTTTTTCTCCTCTTTCTTGCTTCTGTACTGTATTTCTTTTTTTTTTTAATCTTTCTTTTATCATATTTTATCTTGTGAAACCAAGATTCCAAATCTTTAAAACTTGAATCAAAACAAAGTAGCCGTTACCCGTTAACCTTGGGGTTGGGGAGGGGCTTTTGGGAATTTGATGCTCAAAAGAAGGGTAAATTGGTAATAACAATACATCTTACTCATTTGGTATACAGCTATATATTTCATTGATATTAAGAGTAATTAGATATTTTAATTAATATAATTTTTTTTATTTAATAATAAATATTAACTATTTATTGATGAGATGTAGGGTAAGATTAAAGTTGAGGTGTTAGGACGTTAAACATTTGATCTCTATCATATATTTGATTTGGATTTTATTTATAATATTTGATATAATTATTAATTTATATTTGTTTAATTTTGGTACTAAAATGTGTATAATGTTTCTTAAAAAATGTGAATTGGGTTTTTGAAGCTCAAAAGAAGAGTAAATTTAAACAATACATACTACCCATTTGTCACTCAACAGGTGTGAAGGTTAATTTTTTGCTTTAAAAACACAATTGGTATTATAAAAATAATATGAATTTTTTATTTTATTATATATATATTTTTTTTTATTATATATTTTTTTATACATCATATTATATTTATTTAAATATTTTTTTTATAAATTATGTGATATGTAAAAAAAAATATAAAATAAAAATTGAGATTAATAATGATACGGAGAATTTAAATTATTATGAAAAAGAATAAGCTATAAATTTTTATGGCAACGTGCCAATGAAAAGGCATTGGCCCTCTTAGGCCTTTTGTCGTGATTTTATGAAAATTAAGAACGTCAGAACAATGGTGGAACCCAACATGAGAGAGCAAGATCACTGATCATTGATTAGACCGTGGTTTGAAACTACTTCCTCTAAATTTTTAACCGTAATTTTAAAAATTTATTTATTTGTATTTTTAATTTTTTTAAAATTTTTAAAATAATATTTATCTATTTTTTTTATTTTATCTTCATAAT
This sequence comes from Aleurites moluccanus, assembly GCA_948193065.1. NCBI lineage: Eukaryota > Viridiplantae > Streptophyta > Magnoliopsida > Malpighiales > Euphorbiaceae > Aleurites > Aleurites moluccanus. The sequence goes on from CANXYC010394130.1 coordinate 41,952, forward strand.
ATTTAATTAAAATATAATAATTTAATTTAAAATAATATTAAAAATATAAAATTAAATAAATTATTTTAAATTTAATTAATAAATATTCTAATACGTATATAAAATTATAAATCACGGATAAAAAAAATTGGAGGGAATAATATAATATGAAAGGATTAAGAATAGGCAATGAACAAGAAACTGTGTCAGTACATGTAATTTTGCGTTGATTTTAAGGTTTTCATTTAGCATGATTTTAAGTTTTTTTAAGATCCTACGAAAAACAAAACAAAACACTATTTCTGTGGCTAAAATATCATTCTTTTTTGAGCCAGACTTTAAATCATGCTTTAAGAATCAGATGGAACTGTTAGATTAATTTAATCAAGAATCAATTTTATTTTTATTCCGTTAAAAATTATTTTATCTAATTTCATGAAAATCGGCCTCCCTTTAATTCAACCGACGAATATTAGCTTTCAATTTAAAAAAATAAAAAAAAATTATTGTTATTGAATTTCAAACTCCTAATCTATGAAAATATTAGTAAAGTAATAGTCATATAAACCACATATCAATCATTCTCAGTTTTATGATATATATTTTTATATATAATAAAAAAATTGATAATATATATATATATATTTTATTTATAAAAATATATTATTTCATTTAAAATAAATTATATTATAAAATTAATTTTAATAATCACTTTTCAACTTAAATTAACAATAAAATTTAAATATAATATAAAATAAATTTAAATTCTTTAGCACTAAAAATTTATTTTCTCTGATTTTTATTTACATAAAAAATTTATTATTTTTAAAATTCTTATTATCTGTTTATTTTATTATTACTTTAAATTCTAAAATTATTTTTATATTATTTGTTAAATAAAATTCATTATATTCAAATTTTATTTCATATTATTCTATTAAATTACTTATAAAATTTATATTTTTTATATTATATAATATTAATTTAATTTTTTTATTAATATCGGTTCGATCATACATCAACCTTAATTGAATTTTTGAATCATAATTCTTTTTTTTTCAATCGATTTGAAGGTCGAGTCAAGTCTGAAAATATTGTTTTAAATAACTCAAGTAGAGTAATGAATGAAAATTATAAAAAAAAATATATTTCTTATTTTTTAAGAAAAAATATATTAATTTATAATAATAATTGCATCGATGAAGAGACACGTATAATTAATTTAAGTGATAAAAAATTCGATACTCTTAAACAATTTTTTTTTTAAGTCGAGTATTGTAAATAAATAAAATATGCGTTAAAAATTTTTTCTCTCTCTTATAGATTCACCCGACTCGATTCTAAATTTAGTTATAATTTAATATGGCTTTTGAATACAGAAAGATTTAAACAAATAAAAGAAAAGACGTGCAGTTAAAAAAAATTATTGAATAAGCATTTGCATGATTAAAAAATAAAAATAAATACTTAATTTTCCCTCAAATTTTACTTTCACGTCTAATTAGATGTAAAATGATATTTTGAATCAATTTAGACTAATAATTTTTTTTTATGTTATATTTGGTTTAATTTTATCAAAAAATAAAATTTATTTGTAAATAAATTTTATATTTAATATATTAAATAATAAATATAGTATTCATTACAGATGAAATAAATATTATATTTGGTATAATTCTAAAATTCATTGTAATATTTCACTTGGTAAAAAATATTTCTATAAATAAGTAGTTATTACTTATAAATATTTATGATATATGATATATGAAAAATTTTAAAATTAATAAGAGTATTTTAATTTTTTAAAATTTATTGGTTTAAAATTATGAAATTTATTTAGAAATATTAATTATTTTGATAGGATTTTATTTAATTATTTTTAATGTCATAAATTTAATTATATAAAATTTTAAATAAATTTAAATTTAAAATAAATACAAAATTATAAATTTATAAATAAATTTTATAAAATTTTATGAAATTTATTTATATAAAATAAGGTGTTAAGATAAAATAAAATATCATTTTGAATTAATTTAGACCAAAATTTTCTTTTAAGATCAAATAGACTCAATTTTAAGCAGCCTATATGTTTATACAGTCAAAGGGAAGTAAATAAGAAGTAATTAATGAATTTAAAAATAAAAGATTGAATTTAAAAAAATATTTTGTGATTTGACTATTTTTAACTCGAAATATGTAATTTATTTTTTAATAAAAATAGTCATGTGATTTATTTCGCTAGCAATTATGAGTACTGAATACTATTTGATTCTCTTTTTGTGCCATGGATTATACTCATATGGCATTTTATTTTTTTAAAAAATAAAATATTAATAATTAGAAAAAAATAAATTTTAATTTTAAATTTTAATATTTATAATTTATAATTTATAAATTTTATAAATTTATTTTTTTAAAAAAATATTAATTATTAATATTTTATTTTATTCTTAAAATAAAAAATTTAAATTTTTAATTTATAAATTTTTTAAATTTAAATTTTCAATATTTATAATTTATAAATTGTAATATTTTAAAATTTTAAATGTTTTAAAAATAAAATTAAAATTGAAAAATCTTCAAAATATTTAAGTTTAAAATTTTAAGAATAATTATTAAAAATTAATAATTTGAAAAATAAAATAAATTTTAAACTTTAATTTTCAATATTTATATCTCATAATTTATAAATTTTATAAATTTATTTTATTTTAAAAATTATTAATTTTTAATATTTTATTTTATTTTTAAAATTATAAATTCAAATGTTTTAAAGATTTTCAATTTTAATTTTAATATTAATTTTTAAAATATTAAAAATTTTAAAATTTTAAAATGTTATAATTTTTATATTTGAGTATCATTGTAAAACTAATATTTAAGTTGAAATTATGGTTCAAGAAAATAAAAATATTTTTTTTAATATTGGATAAGAAGAATTTAACTTAAGTGAGTGCACTCCTAAAAATAATTTTACATTATCATTAGAATAAAATATAAGTTAAATAAAAATAAAATTAAGTGATAAACATAGAAGATAAAAAAATTATTTATTATTACTAGGTTAAAATATAAATTAAAATAAAAATTATACTAAGTGATAAAAAAAAATAAGTTATATGCATAAAATAAATGACTTTCATAATATTTAATTCGAATGTCTTGCGAATCTAATATGATTAATATTTCATATAATTTTATATATATTTTATATCATATATAATAATTTAATTTCGAATTCAAGTCTATTTAAATTTTAATTTGCAATTAATAGAAAAATTAGTTGATTTTTTTAATAATACTAATTAAGTATAATTAAGTCTAACTTGAGTATTAATTTAAACCGAGTTTGACACTCAAATTTTAAAGTAAATACATGAGTATAGTCAAGTTTTAGACTAATTAAGTTACACTCGAATTCAATATTATTTTAATATGACTTGATTTGATTATAAACCTAATTAAGTGTGAAGAGTAGAAAAAGAAAGAGGAGGATGTTGCGACTGAGATGTGGATGTAGTGGTGATGGTGGTGGAGGTTGTGGCGGTGGTTGGAAAAAAATTGGTTGATAATAGAAGTTATTGTTTTGGTGGAAAGATTGGCCATTGTTATACAAAGAGAGAAATTTTACTAGTGTAAAAAGAGAATTGTTGGGCTTCATGTGCGTGGAAAGATAAAAGAACTGACCTACATGTATTTCGATTGACGTAAAATAATATTAAAAAATTATTCACAAAATTCATAAAGAGAAATAGCCATTAAAGAGTAATTTCGCTCTCTCAACTCTCAAATAATTGTGTCTGACTTAATTAATTGCAACAGAAGAGTCTCAGTTCATTAATTTTTTATTTTTTTTTGATAAATGAATAATAAAATACCTTCGCATTTACTTTCCCCATTTTTTTTATTTATTATTTTAAAATTTATTAATTTTTATTTTTAATTATTATTTTTAATTTTTAAAATAATATTTATTATTTTTTTCTATTTTATCGTTATAATATTTAATTAAAATATAATAATTTAATTTAAAATAAAATTAAAAATATAAAATTAAATAAATTATTTTAAATTTAATTAATAAATATCTTATTATATGTATAAAATCTTAAATGATAATAACAAAAAGAAGATGGGAATATATGATTATAAATCTTAATATAACAAACTCTCTTCTTCTTTTTTCTTTTTAATAAAAAACATGTTGATCTCTATTTTTTTACTAAAAATAAAAAAATATATAAATTATATATAAAAATTAAAAGATATATTTTATATTACAAATAACAAAATATATTTTTGCACTATCACAAAAATTATTTTTTTCATTTCAAAAAAATTGACTTTTTTTTTGGACATTCTAAAAAGATTATGGCATTTCTATTATTAGTACTATTTTTAACTTCATTTTCCTTCTTTAATATATATTTAATGTTTAAAAAAATAAAATTAAGTGTATTTATTATATTATCAAGATGTAAAAGAAAAAATACCATAAAAAAGTGATAATACTTTTAGGACATTGATAATATATAATTATTTATTTTAATTAGTTTGAAATGAATAAATATTTTTTTTTATTATTTGAATATTTATTTTTTTAAAAAAACAAATTTTGAGTAATTGACATATAAATAAAAAATAATATCATTAAATTAATTAATTTTGAATATTATTAAACAAATTGACAAAATTACTAACATATTTAAGCTATAACTGTCTTTTTCTTATATATAATCAAATACATTTTGCTTTTACCATTAAGTCTTCCCTTTGACTTCAAAAGTAGCTTTAGCAAACAAAACTTTATAATAAGAAACAAATAAATTATTTTGTTAACGAAAATAAATGTAAGATAATATTTAATTTATTTTTAAAATTAACAGAATTTTACAGAAAAATATTTCTTTATTTTGTGAAAATTATTTTATCTTTGAAAAAAATTAAAAAAAAATTCTATTGTTTGTTACAATATTAAAAGTTAATTAAAAATTTTAAAAATTTCAATTTATAAAGTTATAAATATATTTAGAATTATAAAATTTTCATATTTAAAATTAAATTAAAAAATTTAAAAACTATAAATTGTGGTGATTATTGAGACTGATGTTTATATATTTTTCTTTCATTATAATAAATTTATTAAAATTTAAAAGATAACTTCCTTTTTTAAAAAATAAGTCATTTTTCATAAAAAAAAATTAACTTAATTTTTCATTGATTAAGAAAAATATTTCCATTTAACTAATTTTTTAGATTTTACAAATATCAAAAATATTTTTTGCAAAATAGACGAAGCAATAGTGAAAACATAATTTCCAAAATTATGATTTTAATATAGGATTGAATAGCTTAATTATCAGTTAGAGGCTCATTTCAAGCCTCAGAACAAAATTAGCACCTGTGAAATAGAATTTTGTTATAGGGCTGCTGTTGGGTTACTACTTCCTGAAAGTTGGAGTCTATTTTTGTATTCTGATTCTTCTGCTCTTTAACGAAAGTAATTTAATTTAAAAAATAGAGGAATCAAAAATAAAAATTCACATCAATATTAGCTCGCTAATATTCCACAATAACTGCTTGAGTGTCCGTTTGGCACAGTTTATAAAAAAGAAAAAACAGTTTTTTTGAGTGAGAAACTGATTTTGGCTCAGTTTATAATATTTGGTAAATATTAAAATTAATAAAAACAATTATCTGGATAGCTAAAATTCAACTATTTGGATAAATTAGAAATTGAAACTTTTCAAAATAGCTGAATTTTAGATTAAACGCGTAGCTGATTTAAAAAAATTAGTGGATAAAAATACTCTTATGAGTTTATAAGCAATTTTTATATTGTATTTTATCAAACACAAACATATAATTAATTGATTTTGTAAGTATCACTTTTAGAAATAAAACTTTTTCTCATATTAAAAATTATTTTTATAAGCTGTGTCAAATTAGATCTTAGAAGCATCAAATTTCAGTTTGGTATTAGCCTTACAGTTGTTTTTTTTTTTTTTTTTTTTTTTTTTAATCGTAACGAATCAAGCCAACTTTCTATTTTTCTATCAATTCCAACAGTTAATAAAACATTTCATGTTAACCAAAATAAATCACAACCCATCTTTCTTCATGAATTCACACTAAATAAAAAGTATAAAAATATACTCATTATTTTGCCTAATATAAATACATAAATACCCATTTTACTTGTATATTAATGAATAGTATCACATCAAAATAATATATGAGTTATATTATTACTAAAAAAATCTCCCCCCCCCCCCCCAAAAAAAAAAAAAAAATACTCGTTAGTCTTCAAGATTCTCAACTCAAGCACCATCATGAACCTCTTTTATCCTTAATTTGCCTAGGGTAGTAAAACAACAAATTTTACTTATACATGATTTTCCACTCTTTATATATATTATATTTTATTTTAACTTTATAGTAATATCCTATATATTTGATTTTACATAATTAACATAAATTAAGACATGAGAGAATTAAAAAAAATAAAAATGAAAATAATATAAATTTAAAAAATTAAAATTATTTTTTTTAATAATCATATATTTTTCAACCAAAATATTTATTATGAAATTAATGGAGTAATTTATATCATGAATATAAACACACAATACAATGAAATAAATAATTTGAAAATAAAGTAATCAAATAAACAAATAAAAAAGGCAAAATTTTGATTGAAACAATTAAATGTTAAAAAAAAGCAAGAAGAATTCCTATTATTGATAAAATAATTATGTTAATTATTAATAAATAAATTACAGCACTAATTACAACAAATGTAAAAAAAAAAATATATTGATGCATAATTTTTGTTCTTAAAATTATTATATTAGTGCTAAATACAATCAGTTTGGAGAGTTTAAAATTGAAATTGAAATTAAATGAAAATTTTTAATTTTAATATTTGACAGCTATTTAAAATTAAAATTAAATTTCTACTTATAATTCTATGGAATTGTAATATAACTAAAAAATAATTTTATAATTTTATTTTCAATCCCATAAGAATTATAATTTCATAATCACTATTACCATTCTCTCTCTCACCACTATCGCCACCGATGATGGTAGTCCATCACCACCACCGATGGTAGTCTGTTGACGACATTACTATCACTGTCGGAGATGAAAATTTATCGAATCGTCACTACTCTCAACTTCACCGTCACTTTTATTGTCACTAATTTTTTATTTAATTTTAATTTTAATTTTTTTTTAAATAAATTTTGAAATTATAATTTTAACACAATTCTAATTTCAGAAAATTGAAATTAGAATTAAAATTTTTAATTCTAATTCATTATTTCAAATAAACCCTAAAATTTTTATAAATTAATAATTTTTAATATTTAATAATTTTTGTGATTTCAACTTGAATTAATGTTAAATTAATACTTAATTAATTAATATTTTTTTATTAATAAAATTTATAAATTTCTATGATATTAATTTATAGGATTTTACGGTAAGTAAATAAATAATTGAAAGAGGAACAGTAGTTTGAAACTCTCGTCGATCGACAATGTAACGACCACATAAATACCCGAAATGAAAGGTGGAAACAACAAAAAAAAATCTCAGATGCTGAGAGATATGTAAGCCGTCTCTTTTTCTTTCCTGTGCCAATTTTTCCTCTTTCTCATTCTTTCCATAAAATTAATTTTGATAACTGCTGAGTACAATCAAATCACTTATCAAAAATTCAAAATCAAAATCTTATGGTTTTGGTTGTGGTTGTTGTTTTAACAACTGCAATCGCCACCTCTACCACCGACGCAGCCGCCAGCGATGAAAGATCGTCGGAAACGAGATGTCCTTTCTTGGAGTAGGTTCTTTTGGTGTACTCTCTTTGTTGTATTCTCTTGTGTCCTTCTTACTGGTTTCAGTTTCTCTTCCTTTCGCCTCCTGTTGTTTGGAGGTAATTTTTGTTTCTTATTTAGAATCAATATATATATATATTTGAAATTATTTTATTAAATTTGTTATTCCTATATTGTTTTTGAACAGAGAAGTTTCACCCAAAAATCATTTTTACATGGCGGCGGCCGACGGCATTTGAGGTTTTGTTCAGCGACTCTCCGGTGAATTTGACAATTTCAATTCGTGAAACAGTTATTCTACCAGATCAAGTTCTTATTTTTCTAAGATACCCTCAGTATGCTCGCTTATTTAGAAAAGAGGACTTGCATTGCATATATTTCTTGGCCAACTCATCATCATTATCGCAGCCGCATATCAAGTATCCACCAAATCAAATAGACGGTGATGATTTGGATGATCAGATCGTACGGTGTCCACTGAATCCACAAGGTTTCCTTGTTTCTCTTGCTTTGAAATCTGGTGGGCCAGAATATATCCAGCCTGGGCCCATCCATAGATGGGACTCACTCGTTTATGAAACTATAATCGATCGCGACAACACGACGATCGTATTTTTGAAAGGGTTAAATCTGCGGCCAAATAAGCTCTACAACGCATCAAGATTCGAGTGCGTATACGGTTGGGATTTTAAAAGACCCAAGTTCGTGTTAAGATCTAAGGTCATATCCATAGCTCAAGAGATCGTACGGTGCCAAACACCTTTAAGCGTATTGAGAAATCCATTAAAGGTCAACAATTCTATTAAAGTCTCAATTAGAGTCAAAGGTAGAGAAATATTACAATCTATAGCTCAACCTATCCTTCAATCTAAACTCAATTACGAACTTGACCCTACAATAGAAAAGCCACATACAATGTGCAAATGCACTATGTTGCGCAATCAAGCAAGGTTTTTGAAAGAATGGGTTATGTACCATAGTAAAATTGGAGTTGAACGTTGGTTTATTTATGATAATAATAGTGATGATGAGATTGATAGTGTTATAAAGCATTTAGTGGGTGCCAATTTTAACATTTCTAGACATGTTTGGCCTTGGATTAAGACCCAAGAGGCAGGTTTTGCTCATTGTGCACTAAGGGCTCGAGGGTTGTGTGAATGGGTTGGATTCATTGATGTCGATGAATTTTTTTACTTGCCAAATGGGTTGAATTTACATGAGGCTCTTAGAAATCAATCCAAGTCTAATACTACAAATAATATTGCAGAATTACGTGTATCTTGCCATAATTTTGGACCATCTGGATTAATGCATGTACCATTACAATGAGTTATTTTAGGGTATATTTGTCGAATGAGTATACAGGAGAGACATAAAAGTATTGTGAAACCTGAGGCATTAAATTCTACATTAGTCAATGTGGTGCATCATTTTCATTTAAGTGCTGGTTTTAGTTATGTGAATGTTGACATGGGAATTTTGGGTATTAATCACTATAAGTATCAAGTATGGGAGGTGTTTAAGGAGAAGTTTTATAGGAGGGTGGCTACTTATGTAGCTGATTGGCAAAATGAGGAAAATGTTGGGTCCAAGGATCGAGCACCAGGTTTGGGTACTAAAGTTGTTGAGCCATCGGATTGGCCTAATAGGTTTTGTGAGGTGAATGACACTAGGCTTAGAGATCAAGTGTTGCAAGATTTCATGGATCCAATGACGAACCTTTTGCCATGGCAGGATGAAGGTGAAGGATTTTTGGATCCCAATAGGACAGAAATGAGAATAATAAAGCGTAAAGGGTTGTGATTACTTGTGGGAATATTTTCTCTACTCTTTTGTTTTTGTTTTTTTTTTTTTCTTTCTTTTGGGTAGTCTTTATTTTTTTGATTAATTATGATAATTAGTGCAACAATTATGTAAATATCAATATGCAGATAAACTAATTCTTTCTGTAGATATATATGGAGAAATTCAAATAGTGTGCGCATCATGTCAATTATCAAATGTTCAAAACTAGCTATCGCAAGTTATATTACTTTTGCTCGTATTTAATAATATAACAACTCAATTTATATCTATACTATATATAAAATTTCCTTGAGAAGTACAACCTTTGAATTGCTCATAAAGGACATGATTAACAATATAAAAAGGCAAAAAGGACCTTTTCGCTCTTAATTAAAAAATTATTATTATTATTATTTTATCCTAATAAACAAAATCTAAAAATTTGTCAATGAGAATAGAATATGTATAAATATAAAAATTATAGTAAATTTTTGAACATCAATAATAATACTAACAAAAATAATTTCTTTTTTTAATTAAAAGAAAATAATATAAAATAATTATTAAACTAAAAAATATATTAATAATATTATGCGGACTAATTCTTAAAAAGAAGTCAGATCAACAAAATAAATGGAACAAATTTAATAAGTAATTATAAATCCAACCATAATAAGTAAATATAAAACAAAGTCAGAGTAATTAAAAAATTAAATATTAACCACTTATGGGAGCAAATTTGTAGAATTTAGTGGGGGCAAAGTCCTCATGAGAACAGACTACAGAGACGATATTCTTTTAAATTTTATTTATTATATATATATTCTTAATTCACTATTACATTTTATGTGTTTTTATTTTATTAAATATTTATAAATCTTGTTGTAAAAAATATATTATATTATTACTTTTTCTAAATATTATTTTTTCCAAAAGCCAATAAATATTTATTTGTAGAGAGAAAAATAAATTAGTATTTACCTGAATTTTCATCACTTTCCTAATGCTTTTTTCAGTTTTTGCTTTTTTATGTTTACGAATTATGATAGGTTTTATTTACATGTAGCAAAATGCTGATTGGCTGGAATTTATATTTTTAAATATTTAATTAATGCGAATATCAATTTATTCAATTTAAAACTTTGAAATTTGACATTTCAGTTTGTTTATTTTGAAATTTTATAACTATACATAAATTTGCAAATAAATTGGGTGTTTATTACTAAATTGTGTTAACATATATTTATAATATAATAAATATAACACAAACGCGGCATAAATAATTTTTTATATAAAAAATTTAAATACAAATATTACTTAATTAATAAATATTATAATACGACATGATTAATATGTGTAAAATTTAAAATTAATAAATTTTTTATTTTAATATTTAAAAATTATTAAATTTATTAAATAAATTCTATTAATTTATATTATTATATAAAACATAATTAGATATAGATTTATAAAATAGATTATAAAATAATATTTATATATAAATATTTTATAATTTATAAATATATTCAATAAAATATGTTAATAAAATATTATACATCAATTTTAATGAATTAAATATATCATTTTCAGATTAACGGGTCAATATAAATATAATATAATTATTTTTATATAATAATCAAGTTAACGCGAAATTAATATTAACAAGATAATTTTTAATTTAAATTCGATAATTTTGTGTTGGGTTTATATTATATTTAATATTGTTAATCCTAGTGTTTATGACAGTTAATTAACAAAATCTTCTTATTACATACGGACTTTTCAGCTAAAAAGACTGTCAAATTTACAAATAATTTGTTTATAAAAAATTTATGCAAATGTGAATACAAAGTCCTTTGACCAAAAGGAAAAAGAAAAAAAGAAAAGCAACCACAATAAATAACCATATTACTATTTTTATATGTATATAATATAAATATTATTAAAAATATTAATAAGCTCAAAAAAATTTATCTTGAACGGAAATAAATTCAAATAAATTTATTTTGGGCATTAAATAAACTCTAACAATCACGTGAAACATTTATATCTCAGAATCTTCGCCTTGGTCACTTAATTTAATAATATTTATTGGTTTTGGGAAAAATAATATTTGGAAAAGTAATAATCTAACTAGAAAACAAGAGTATATTTGATACAACAAGATTTAATCAATGAAAATGGAGGAAAAAAAATGAATAAAAATGATTTTATTAATTACTAATGAAGATAGAAAAGGAAAGGATATATTTTTGAAAAAAAAAATATTTAATAGGTTGTGGTCATAGTATTTTTTTACTGTAGTAATAGAGTCATTCAAAAAAAAAAAATCTTAATTTATTTGATTCAGCTAATTAATTCAGTTTAGTAAGAGCAATCAGTACAGAACAGTTTAGTTAGTTTAAAAAATTATTATTAAATCAAATTAATATATTTAATTTAAAATTTTTTAAATTAAATTAAATTATTATTATAATCAAACTGTTTATTATAATACTATTAATTTAATTTAAATATTTTTAATTTATCGATTTTAAACTAATTTTTTTTTTTATAAATCGTCTCTATTTTATTATAAATTTAAGAAAAAATATTAATAAATTATTAATAATAAAATAAATTTTAAAAATAATTTAATATTATATTATCCAAAATTTATCTATTACATTAATTAACATATCTATAACTTCTATTTTTCTCAAGAATTTAATTTAATTTATTTATTTATTTATTTTTAATTAATTTTTATGAATGATCATTATTTTAAAATTTTAAATTAATATTAAGTTAAAAAAAATATATGATTATATATAAAATAAAATCAAATATATTTAATTATAATAATAATAAAAAATATTATATATATAATTTCGATTTGATTCGGTTTAAAATTAAAAAAAAAATAAATTATAAATTAAATCAAATTTTTAATTTTTTTTAAATCAAATCAAATTATATAAATCATAAAATTTTTTATTTTAATTTAATTTAATCAATTAAATTAAATTAAATTTAATTTACTATTGATTTAACTTCTAGATCTACTATCCGATAATTAAATTGGTGAAACAAGAGATTTAGACAAGTAAGGCTATCGTGGCAACACATCATGTATACCCCTTTCATACGAATAAATTATCTTATCCAATGCTTGCTGGCACCTCGGCATTGCACACTCAACACGCTTTACACAATAATATTTTCTCCTGACAGTCTCTCTTTTGTTACGCCGTTAAACCGCCGCGTACCTACCAAATCATTCGCAAAATAGATTCCCTTAAAAAAATTATTTTTTAAAAAATCTCTGTTAATCTCGTGACAAATAATTTATTTTTAAATTACTTTTTAATAATTTCCATTCAAATAAAAAAAAGTATAAGTATTAAAATTTCTTAAATATTTTACTATGTTTAATCATTCATAATAAATCATTATATACAAATTTGTTAAATATATAAAATATGAATTGCGTATAAATAATCTTACATTAATTAATAATAAATAATATAAAAAATTTATAATAAAAAATTTAATTTAATTTAATTTAAATGTTTTAAATTATTTTGCATTGTAAATTATAACATATTTTAAATGGGTAATTACTATAAAGTCCTTTCATTTTGTCATATTATACTAAAAAGTTTCTATGTTTTTAAAATTATACTATAAAATTCCTGTATTTTGATTCCGTTACAATACGAGGTCCTTCCATCTTTTTTTGGCCTAATTTCTGTTAGTCAACGAAATAAAAATTAAATATTATTTTAAACATTTTAAGTAATATCCAAAACACCTTTTATAATTTTAATAAATTAGTATGTTAACTTTTTTGGAGGAATTTTTTTTTTCTTCATCATTACAAGAAATTGACGAGAACAAATAAGAAGAAAATAAGAAGCGGCTAAGAAAAAGGGGTTTTTGCTTCATCACTTAAATCTGGTTGATTTTAGGTAATATGAGTTGATGTGGGTTTTTTTTTCCGCGGTGCGACTTGAATTTCAATTTTTTTTTTTTTTTTTTTTTATACATAGAGGAAGATGTTTTCAAGCAGTGCAAATGGATGGGAAAGAAGATTCTTGAATAAGATCTGTAGCTGTGGCAACAAGTATGCAATTAGAATCTCTGAATCCTACAAGAACAATAATAGGTTGTATTACGCATGTGCGGATAGAGTTTATGGAATTTTCTTGGGCTGGTGTCAAAAGGTTACTAATCATTCTGCAGAAAGTCATAATCTTATGAGGTCTTCTCCTACCAATCATTCTGCTGACAGTCCTAATTTCAGCGACTTTGTTATATCTACGAAACTTGATGAAATTATTGATGAAATGAAGATGTTGAAAGAAGAAAATCAGAAGGTAGTGAAGAAACTACGAGATTTTGAAAATATGTTGAGCAAACTGAAAATTTTCTTACTTATTGTCTTAATTATAGTTGTGTTCCAGTTGGGGAAGAAGGCGCAATAATTATTTAGATGATTTGTACTAATTAATGTGAGAGTATAAAAATTATCAATATATTTTACTTTATTGAATATAATATTATTTTGGAACTCCACCTTCTTATGATGTTGTTTTTGGACAACTTGGGTTTTGGGCTAAGTTGGATAAACAATACTAGTATAATGTAAGTTGGGTGACCAGTATTTTCATATGTAACAGAGGACTACACATAGTATAATTTGTTTAAAACATAATGATTTAATAGTACAATATTTTTTAATATAGGGATGTGGTAGTATAATATTTTCTAATAGTAATAATATTTATGTTTACAGTTATAATTTATATTCAACCTGCCTCATATAACAGTCACCTGTTAGAAACATATAGCAGAAATGCCTGAAATTTACAATAAAACTTTAAATATAGATATAATTTCATTACTATGCTAATTATGGTTAATGTTCACCATAATTACAACCAAAGGTGGCCCTTAAAATATTACTGTGGTTAATATTCGACCAATTACATATATACAAAATGAATAACCCTTTGTACTGCCCAAAATAAACCAATTACTGTGGTCAATGGCTTTTACATGTGTACCATCCAAAAAATGTAATTCTACCAAAATATTTGCAAAAAACATATACTTCAACATCCATTAACAAAAAAAAAAAATAGTTATAGGACTTCAAAAATTCTCCTATATTGTTGTTGACATGTTTTCATACTTTTTAAGATTGTTGTTGAGCTTGGCTTCTTGTCACTTGTATTATCCTACTTTGCTGAGATTCTGGAATGGTTATATCTTGTATGTTTGTAGTCCTCCTTCCTCCTATTCCTCTTCTTCCTCCTCTTACACTTGGTGCTATTCCAAAAGAAGTATCCCGAACAAATTAAACAGGTTTAAAATAATGCACTGCATTTATATGAAATGAACTCAATAAGGTTTTAAATCATTACCATAGATGCTGGTGTAGAGCAAGTTCTTTTGTTGTGACCTAGACCGCCACATCTTTTGCATCTCACTGTTTCACTTCTTTTAGATGCCTCTCCTTCACCTTCTTCTCTAATTCTATTCTTCTTAGGTCTTCCAGGTCTCTTTTTTTTTTTCAGGAGGCAAAATCACTTGGGAGTTATCATCAGGTTCATAGTCTTGCTCAAACATTGGGTGAATGATCCCACTATATGCCTTAATATATGTTTCGACACTGTAATAAGGATCACAACAATCCTCAATATTAGCTCCTTTATGGCCTATAGCCCTTGCAGCATGCTTACAGGGAAGACCACTTATCGCCCACCACTTACAACTGCACACTTTTTCATTAAGTTTCACAGCAAACTTGACATTTCGATCTTTCACCTCATACTCATCATTTCTGCCAGGTAGCAGTGTGCAATGTCTACTCTCTCTTATAATAAGGTTTAAACTTTTTTTTGCAATTGGTGTAATTTTTTCCTCCCATGAACATCATTTGGCATATCGTTTTTGCAACCTAACCATACTCTTTTGCCTAAAGGATTCAAGTAGGTTAATAATAGGCAATCCCCTTATCTTGTTTATCCAACTATTAAATGATTCTGTCATATTATTTATTTGATGCTCACTTTTGCTAACAGAATCATAAGCATGTTTGCACCAATGCTTTCTTGAGATTTCCATAAGCCACTTAAAAGGTCTTTCTTGATTTATTTTTTTAAGTTCTTTCATCTCTGCCCAAAAAGCAGGTTCATTGGTGGCTCTAGCAGCCCTCCAAAATACTTTTCTTAAGCTTAAACCTTTAAATTTTTTCTGTATGTTAATGAAAATATGCCTATCACAATATCTATATGTGGCATTTGTGAAAAGTACATCAACAGCTTCAATTA
>CANXYC010394146.1:0-26822 GCA_948193065.1 Aleurites moluccanus
AGTTTGATTAAATGGATGATATTATAATTAATGGGATATTTTGTGGATTTATGATACAATTATTATCAGAATGTATGATGGTTAATAGAATGCTTGGAAATTATGAATATGAATTATATGTAATATTGTATTGATAGGATCGATGTGATTGATAATGGGTTCTACAGGTGCTGGTCGCCATTGGCATTTCCCATGCCCAAGGACTGTCGCGGCTTGGTAAACCGGGTCATGACACTACCACTCCGATAGGGTAATGGGTACATACTGTTGGCAATGTGCACATTGTTTATTGATGCCTTAACTAGGAAGGATTATTGGTCCTAGCCATAGGGTCTGATCAGTCTTATACTTACTGATACTGATATGACTGGAGACTATATGATTACATATAGTCCATACTGTTTTGGCCCTTTATTTGTCTTATCTACATGATACGAGTATTGTTTACCTATTCATTGATTCCAAACTTATATCTTATTACTTACCGTTGATATCTTTTATTATCATATGCTTATATCTTATATTTAATGATGTATACATGCTCATTGAGTATTTTATACTCACCAAAGAGTGGTTTATAATTTTTACAGGGATGAGATAAAGGAAGTTGATTCCAAGTTAATTTCTTTTCCGACTTGGGATGTCAAGTACATCGAGGTAGAATATTATTCACTAAAGGTTATAAGTGTCCACTCATAGAGCTCCATGGTACTGTGTATAATTAGATGATTGAGTACTATAATGATGTATAAACATTGAAATATCTAATGTTTCAGTGGCATTCAAAATATAATATGTAATGCATAATGACTGATAATGTCAATTATAATAAAGTGATAAAGACAGTGATACTGAAAATGTTAAAATAATATTTATATGTTTTTAAAAAAAATTAGAAGTGCTATATATGACTGTTGAACTGTGAAGTTGAGGGTATAAGGTTGGTAAATTATTGGGAGTATAAAATAATTTTTAGTGCAAGCTGTGTAATTTTTTAGAGACTCAGTTTTGGATCAGGATAAAGGTTAAAATTATAAAGGGGATTCTGGCAAAATTTCTGTAAAATTTATAAGTAATAAATGGGATTTAAGAATTGATGAATGAGATAATTTGATTGAATGATTAATTAATGTATTGTTCATGGGTTCTACGGGTTTTTGGTGACCTTAAATCTACCCATGCCCTAGGACCGTCACGGCCCAAAAGTGGGTAGTGACAATTTACTTTCTAACTATGTCTCTAAAATTATTTCTTATCATTTTAATACTTTCAAACCACAAACTGAGAATTAAATCATGCATACAATATATGATTTCCTAGGATATTATATTCTACCCCCCTTCAAATAAATTCATCCTCGAATTTAAATTAAACACATATCTCATTGATAGAACAGGAATGGATATCTGTTGTTCATTCCCTGCTCGCTCTCCCAAGTGCACTCCTCCATCGACTGGTTCCTCCAGAGTACTTTCACTATTGGAATATCCTTATTCCGCAATTGCCTGACTTATCGATCAACTATTGCCACTGGAAGCTCTTCATATGACAAGTCCTCATTAATCCCCACATCTTGCATCTCCTATACATGTGACAGGTCCGATACATACTTCTGCAGCATAGAAATGTAGAATACCGGATGAACAGGGCTCAGATTAGATAGAAGGGCCAATCCATAAGCCACATTACCAATCTTCTCTAGAATCTCAAATGGACCTATAAATCTTGGTGACAGATTTCTCTTCTTCCCAAATCTCATAATACCTCTCATCGGTGAGATCTTAAGGAAGACATGATCACCAACTGCAAAATGTACATCCTTATGCTTCGGATCGGCATAGCTCTTATGCCTACTAAAAGCAGTCTACATCCAATCTCTAATCATTGGCATCTTTTCCATTGTTTCTTTAATCAGCTTTGGACCCTCTAACTGCTTCTCTCCTGGTTCCACCCAGCATACTGGAGATCTACACTTCCTACCATATAATGCTTTATATGGAGCCATACCAATAGAAGAGTGATAACTATTATTGTATGAGAATTCGATCAATGGCAGATATTGATCCCAGTTACCTTTAAAATACAGAACACACAACCGAAGCATATCTTCCAATGTTTGGATTCTCCTCTCTGACTGTCCATCAATCTGTGGATGAAAAACAGTACTGAACCGTAACTGAGTACCCATAACCTCCTGAAATTTCTGCCAAAATCGTAAAGTGAACTGTGTATCTCTATCTGATATAAACATCAAAGGAATTCCATGAAGTCACACAATCTTATCCACATACAATTGTGCAAACTGAGATGCAGAATAGCTGGTCTTCACTTCCAAGAAATGAGCAGATTTTGTCAACCGGTCTATAATAACCCATATGGAGTCATAACCCCTCGTAGTCCTCGGTAAACCAACTACAAAATCCATGGCAACCTGCTCCCATTTCCACTCAGGCAACTCGATCTCCTGAAGCAAGCCCAATGGTTTATGATGCTCAAACTTAACCTGCTGACAGGCTAAGCATTTAGATACAAACCAAGCTACATCTCTCTTCATACCAGGCCACCAATACACATCCCTCAAATCATGGTACATCTTGGTAATCCCTGGATGTACGTTGTATGATGAGTAATGAGCCTCTCTCATAATCCGATCTCATAGCCCATCAATATTAGGTACACATATCCGCTTCCCATACTTTAATACATCATCCTCCACTATAAACTCTGACATCTTACCATGCTGAACATCCTCCTTAAGCTTTAGTAGATATGGATCCCTATCCTGAGCCACTTTAATATCATTAATCAATAGTGACTTCACTCGAAATTGGGCTATCAGAGCCTGGTTACGATCCTAGAATCCCAAATCCAACTTCATACCCAAATCAGCTAACTCTCTCGTCTCTCGGACCAAGTGTCTCCTGTCAACCTTAATATGAGCTAGACTACCCATAGACTTTCAGCTCAGTGCATCAGCTACTACATTAGCCTTGCCTGGATGATAAAGGATTTCACAACCATAATCCTTAAGCAACTCCACCCATCTGCACTGCCGGAGGTTTAAATCCTTTTGCTGAAATATATACTGTAAACTCTTATGAGCAGTATATATCTCACATTTAGACCCATATAAATAATACCTCCAAATCTTCTATGCAAATACCACTGCTGCCATCTCTAGATCATGTGTCAGATAATTTGCTTCATGCTTCTTTAACTGACGAGAAGCATAAGCAATCACTCTCCTGTTCTGCATCAATACACACCCCAAACCAACTTAGGAAGCATCACAATATATAGTAAACTTCTCACCCTCTGCAAGTAATGCTAACACTGGAGCACTAGTGAGGCAGGACTTCAAAGTCTGAAAACTACTCTCACACTCATCAGTCCATAGATAACCCTCCTGTTTTCAAGTCAGCTTAGTCAACGGAGCTATAATTCTAGAGAAATCCTTCACAAACTGCCTGTAGTACCCTGCCATACCCAGAAAACTAGGGACTTCAGAAACACTGGTAGGCCGAGGCCAACTTGCAACTGATTCTATCTTCTGAGGATCTATCTTGATACTATCCTTACAAACCACATGCCTAAGGAAACACACTTTGGTTAGCCAGAACTGACATTCGGATAACTTAGCATACAGTTGATGCTCTAGAAGTGTCTACAATACAATCCTCTGATGCTCTACTTGCTCTTCCTCACTCCTATAATAGATAAGAATGTCATCAATGAATATTATGACAAACTTATCCGAGAATAGCATAAACACCTTGTTCATCAAATCCATAAATACAGCTGGTGCATTAGTCAACTTAAATGGCAACCCGAATGGCAACACTAAGAACTCATAATGTCCATATCGGGTCCTAGAAGTAGTCTTAGGTACATCACCCTTCTTAATCTTCAACTGGTGATACCCAGATCCCATATCAATCTTCGAGAAATGACTGGCACCCTACAACTGATCAAACAGGTCATCTATCCGAGGCAACGGATATTTGTTCTTCACTGTCACCTTATTCAGCTGCCTATAATCAGTGCACATCCTCAAAGAGCCATCTTTCTTCTTTACAAACAACACGGGAGCACCCCAAAGAGAACTACTCTGTCTAATGAATCCTCTATCCAACAACTCCTCTAACTGCACCTTTAGTTCTTTCAATTCTGTTGGTGCCATTCTGTAAGGAGGAATGGATATAGGATCGGTGCCTGAATACTCCTCAATCTCAAACTCAATCTCCCTATCTGGGGGCAATCCTAGCAATTCTTCAGGAAAAACATCTAGAAACTCCTGAACTATAGGTATTCGATCAAGCTCTACTGAAGACTTTTGCACATCTATCACATGAGCCAAATAAGCTGAACAACCTTTCCCTATCATCCTTCTAGCCTAGATAGCAAAAACCAAATTAACTCTAAACTCTCATCTATCTACTAGAAACTCAAACTCTGGTTGTCTCTCAAGCTGGAATTTAACCTTCTTCTCATAACAATCAATGATTGCATGATATGTCATGAGCCAATCTATCCCCAAAATCACATCTAGCTCTAACACAGGCAATTCTATTAAATCAGCATGCAATATATTGTCATTAATTTTAATCACACAATCAGGATATAGTAATCCACATCTATACTTCCACCCATTGGTGTAGCTATCACTAAAGGCACACTCAACAATTTTCTCTCCTTATACAATTTAGGTGCAAATTGAGGTGAAACAAAGGAATGCGTAGCACCAGAATCAAACAAGGCATCAGCAATCTCATTATGAATCAGAATAGTACCTGTAACCACATTTTCTGATCTCTGTGCCTCCTGAGTATTAACTGCAAAGACATACCCTTGACCTCTGCCTGTTAGGGCCTGACTGCTACTAGAAGCCTGTCCTCTGCCCCTGCCTCTACCTGGAGCCTTTCTAACCATATTTTGACTCATCTGCACTGTAGGCTGAGAAACCGAAGCAGATGGCTGCTGCTCACCCCACAAAGGACATCTGCTAATAAAGTGACCATGTTGCCAGCATTTCAGGAAGGCACTTGTCTGACGCCAGCACTCCCCTCCATGCCTCCATCCACATAAATTACAAATAGGCACACTAGGCATTTGTGCAACTGGTCTAGAGGAACCCTGTGAATATGCAGGTGATGATTGTACCACTGGTGGTCCCCTACTTTGAACCCTACTCCTCTGACTACCCAATGAAGGTCGTTGATCAAATCGAGGCACTGGCTCTACCTGTCTAGGCTGGGAGCTGCTCTCCCCTCTCCTAACCTATGCTCATGGTCCCCCTTTTCTCTTTTGATCCCTCTTAGCCCTCTCTGTCTTATATTTCTCTTCCATTTTGTTTGCATTATCGATAACTATAGTCAGAGATGTAAATTTCGTAGCCAATAGAGCATTATGAAGCGAAGCATGCAAACCTCTCCTGAACCTGCTGATCAGATCCGCCTCAGTAGGAACAATGTGGGTGGCATACCTACTAAGTCTAATGAACTCCTTTGCATACTCTTCCACTGACCTATCTCCCTAGTCTAACTGTTCAAACTGAATCAGATTTTGAGTCTTCACTCCCTCTATGATGAACTCATCAATCAACCCCTGACGAAACTCAGCCCATGTAGGAGGATGTTCACCATACAGTCTAGGCTCCATCCTACGAGAAAACCAAGTCCAAGCTTTCCCTTTTAGCAATAGCTCAACCAACTCCACTGCTCTAATGTCAGAACAATGTAGTCTCCTAACTACATTCTTAACCTCCTCAAGAAATTCTACTGGGTCACCGCCTCTGTCGCCCTTAAAATCTGGCAAGTTTAGCTTTAGAAAGCCAAACATAGACACTCCACCCTCATCTATAAATCTGCGGCCTCCCTATACAGCAGGCTCCCTAGGAACCCTAACTGGCTATACAGGAGCTGGTGTAGCTGGCACTGCCTCTGGAGCAACAAGTGGGGGCACTGCTGCTGGAGCTAGTAGTGGCTACACATTATAACGTTCCAGCCTCAAATTTGCCAATTCTCTACGTAACTCTATCATCTCAACTCTCTAGGGATCATCGCCCCTCTCTGCATCCTCTGTAGTCCGTCGCGATCTGGACAGACCCACTGAAATTGAGAACTCTCTGACTAACGACTCATTGGAGGCTACCTCTGCCTCCCTGGTATCTTTGTCCCTATCATCAGACATCTCTGTAATCTGTAGGGAAAAATAGGAAACATACTCAGTATCTCACAGAAACGTAGAATACTAACACATATCAAACGAATACACGACATAGGAATTCCTATGCTCCATGGTTTACTTAATACTACCCATTCTGTACTTAATCATTATTCCTCTGTAATTCAAGTACTATTCATTTGTAACCTAATACTTTGATATTTGTAACCTAGAGCTCTGATACCACCTCTATCACGATACGATTTCGGATCGCAATGGTCCTAGGATGCAGGAGATGCCAATGGTGACCGACACTCATAGAACCTAGTATCACATACAAATATCTATAACCATCAATTAATTAATCAATTTACTTAGTTACTATTCATTCTGTCATTTTGTAAATTGTCTGTAATTATACTATTGATTGTAACATCCATCATCTCATATCATATCAATACTCATATATCATTTATAAACATGTTCATAGCCTAACTAACCCATACATACCCCATGGAGCAGTTAGATTATAAACATCAAAATACTGTATTTAAAATAATTACATCGATAATAAAAGACTGCAGAAATCCATAGAGAGTCTGAAATTTAGGATTCTGCTATCTACTCTGCACCTGAAATGGTAGACAATGAAAAGAGTGAGTATATAAGATACTCAGTTAATCTAATATGCATCGCCAATGAAACAGTTTAGATCAATAATAAATGGTAACAGAGGAAACAATGGTGACAATATGACAATATAATCATACTACAGAATCAATAACAAGTAATGACAGAATGGTCAATAGTCATATCAAATGAATGGTATCATATGAAAACATAGATATAGGGCTAGAACACATGTAGACTATGTGTAATCACACAGTCAATCACATATCAATAAACATAAGACTGATTAGGTCTTACGGCTAGAACCAATAACCCTTTCCAACTAGGGAATTAATAAATAATGTGCACATTACCGACAGTATATACCCACTACCCTGTCGGAGTAGCAGCTCTATCAAACCACATTAGGGTCGATACAAGTGTGTTCATTAGATACCATTATGCCACAATGGTATCACTAATAGCAATTATCTCAATATCAATCAATTCAGATAACAATTCAATCAACGAAATAGCGATAAGTAATAGATAAGCAATGGTAATTGGTTTAGTAAACAACAAAAGTATGGAATAAAGATTGGTTATACATAGGCAAATGGTAGGCACAATTGGCATGTCAATGTCACTGACGACAATGGCATTCAAATTGGTAGGCCTATGGGGGAAAATGTGATAGGCAAATGACATTATAACTAAGCATTTCATCAAACACATGGTGGGTATTATGAAATGGACAAATTGGCATGGTTATGGTGCAACTCCAACATTGCCCCATTATTCAACAATCAACTCACAACTAAAGCAATACAATAGGCAATAGATATACAACAATAAACATCATTTAAATGATCAATTAGGCATGTGAGTTAAGAAAAAATCAAATAAAATACAAAGAAATGAATAGTAGCAATAGGTTCGGCCAAGAGTGGGAATTCAAGGAAGGATTTCAATCACCAATTCAATGCTATAGACATGTTAAATGATGCATATTAAAATTACCTAGAACTCCAAATTACTTAGGAAAATTGATGTTCCACCAAATGCTTCAAAGGAGGCAAAATGCACAAGTATGGCTATCTTGATTTTCTACAATAAATCAACCACAAATAATTCATCCATTAATCTCCAATTAACATATTCTAAGCTTAAACAACATAAACTAACACTAAATCATCAAGCCAAATCAAACAATTTCAACCTAGGGTTTGAAATGAGGGAAAAGTGTTCAAATGTATCAATTGATGCAATTAAACACCATACCCATCTAATTCATCATCTAAATCATCTAAATAAACCATAAAACCAAACAAAACAATTTGTTACCTTAAATGGAGGTTCCACTCGAAATGATGCATCAATCCCTCCTTGGTTTCCTTTGTGATTTCAAGGAAGAAATGGGTTGGAAATGGAAGAACAAAGCTTGATTTCAAGTTTTCTTTGATTTTTCTTAAGAAAACAAACTTGGAAATGGGGGAAGAATGAGAGGAAATGGTTCGGCCAACATAGGTGAAGAAGAAGAAGATAGCTAAAATTTTCCTAAGGCATTCTTAAATATTAAACAAAAATGATAAATTATATTTTGGTCCTTAAACATTCAATTATTCATACTTTGACCCCAACTTCTTCTGTAATTTATTCTGACAATTCTGTTGAGAATTGGATTTTAAGTAGGGAATTAAAAAGCTTATTTTTATTTATACTTATTTATAAAAAAAAGTTTTAGAGCCATTCTGAAACTCAGACAGACCAATTTCTACTATACCCCTTAAAGTTTCATTTATTTACGGTTTTGCCATCACTTTCCTTTTCAGTGTTTCTAAACATTTTTCTCCTCTTTCTTTTTACCATAATTACTATTAATATGATCCTTTATCCCTTGGTCAAAATCAAAAATTCAATTACTACCCGGACTGCTATTTTCTCAGCAATGTTTCCGACACCGACGATTTCCGGAAAAGTATTGCATTTGCTTTCTAACTGTGTCTCTAAAATTATTTCTCATCATTTCAATACTTTCAAACCACAAACTGAGAATTAAATCATGCATACAAGATATATGATTTCCTAGGGTATTACAGGTCTAAAACATAATAAAGATATCATTCTTTTTGTGCCAAAGTTAATTGACTCTTAGCCAGTCAAAAATCCAAAAGGGTGGCTTGGGCAAAAATTAGAGCAATAAAAAAAAAGCAAAAGAATAAAAAGAAAAGGCAAAGAGAATAAAAAAGTAAAAAAAAAAGTCTCATTTTGACTATCCTATCTGACAAAGTCATCATCCTATTTATCATGGATTCCTGTCTCGTTTCAATCATGTAAGTCAAATTTTTGTCTTATTCATTTCATTCAAAAAGTCAGTGTCATAAATCAAAAACATCTCCCATCTCATTTTATTCAAATCATAAATTCTAAACCAAATGTCAAAATATCCAAGTCAAAATAAAGTCTTATCCATTCTTAGGTGGACAGAAGCAAAATAGAAAAGCAAAGAAATCCTAACTACAAGTCATTCTCCTTCTAGGATGAAAATCCTTGTCATCATCTAAGTCATCATCAGCTAGTCTCTTTCCAAGTACTTTATCAGAAGCTCTATCAATAGTCATCGTATTCGCACCTCTAATGTCAGTAATCTCCTTGTCTATCTTTATCACCTCTGTCACTCCACCAGCTGATGTCTCTGTAGTAATCATAGCTCCATCATTTGTTTCTATCCTTTCCTTTAGCTCCTTTATCAAGATGGATAACCTAATCTTCTTGATAGGCTAAACCGAGGTATTGAACCAAGCATCATACCCTTCCAACCTATCTGATAAACCAATCGGTCTAACAAAACGCATAGACCTCCTTCATCCATTTATTATAGCTTGATCCACAACAGCATTTATCATGGATGTAGGAAAAATAGCTTCGTCTGGTGGAATACCCTGTGACTGACCCATCTGCATTAAAATTTGGGTACCCTGATAAAAGGTGGCCAGCGTCATGCCCATCAAATACACCATCCTATAACCAATACTCATCTTCATGAAAGAACCAATCTCATACGAAGGGCAATACCATAAAATATAATTTGGATCAAATTCCAACAACCAAGCAGTCCACTCTCTCTATGAGTTAAAGCGGATCAGGGTTTGGCACATGAATGACCAACTACCTGGAGATGATCCTTTAACCAAACCTAAGTCATCCCAAAACAGAAGTTAGAAACCAAAAGGATTTAAACAGAAAAGGAACCAAAGGAAAAGTTAAAGGTGTCACAACTTGAAGAATGATCGAGTTCACAAACTAGGACCTCTGTACTTTGTAGTCAGCATCCAAACTCAGAAGGGTCTCAACCAAAATTAGACTTGCTATAGTACACCCCTACTCCATCTGAGCTACCAGCTCCACTATCTCAATATCTCCCCATCCAGGAGTACTAGAAAATAGACATCCAGCAATTAGACAAAAAACCAATGCAAACATCTTGAGCTTCTGCCTCTTAGGATCCTCAAGGTCTTGAAACTCAGTAATCACTACAGTGAGGTAAACTTTATCTCCATGAACCATGGAACTAGCCAAATCATGTCCCAAACTAAGCAATTTCCTAAAAGATAGGAAATGCCCAACCTTAGACTCCGGAACAGCCAAAGCAGCATCTGGGTTGCTACATAGAATAGCATTGAACTCTTCAAAGGTAGAGCGCATCTCCTCCATACTAGCTTTAAAGCAGAATACATGGTCAACAGGTTCTCAAAAGTTCACACAGGCATCCAGAAAGTCCCAGTCCACTTTTACTCCCCATAGGGTCAAAACAACTGCTCTCATACCTACCTAAATTTATCTGGTCAACCTTATCCAAATTCTTGGTCCATAGGAACATGTAGTGACTAAAGTAGGGTTCCATTGGGAAACAATATTAAATTCAAGAAAGTAGAGAGAATTAAAAAAAAAATCTAAAAAAGACAAAGGACAAGTCAATAATGATTTTCACAAAGCAAAAAAAGCTATATGTAGGCAAAAAAAAAAACTAATTCAGAATGAACTAGGCTCTGGTGGCAGCCTACTTTGGAGTTGGCGGCACCGCCCAAGCATCTTGACGACAACACCATGCCTAACTGGTAGTGGCGCCAGCTTCACAAACTGCACTTGGTGGCAACTCCTCCTCATACTAGCAACAGTAGCCCTTCAATTAAATGGCAGCTCCTCTTTTTCTTATTGGCAGCTTTGTTTTCTTGAGTTTTAATCTGTAGGACTTCATCACATAATTCTCGGGGTATTGTCCTACAATCTCCCCAGTAATCTCTAGAAAAGGTTTAAAGGCAACCTCCTCTTTATTTCCTACATTAGAACTCGAATCTCCAGTTGCTAGAGAAGCCATAGTAGATGCTCCTATACTAAAACAATCAGACATTAATAAGAGCAAACAGACAACAAACAAAATAATCAAATAATAATCAGAGCAAGCAGACAACAAACAGAATAATCATACAATAATCATAACAAGTGGACACCGAACAAAATAATTAGACAATAATTAGAGCAAACAGACAGCGAACAAAATAATCAGATAATATTCGGAGCAAGGAGACATCGAGCACAATAATCAGAGCAAGCAGACAACGAGCAAACAAATCAAACAATAATCAGAGCAAACAGAATAATCAATAATCAGAGCAAACAGAATAACCAATAATCAGAGCAAGTAGATAGTGAGCAGAATAATCAGACAATGATCAAAGCAATCAGATAGCGAGAAGAATAATTTGACAAATAATCAGAGTGAATAGAGTGGCAATCAGACAAGCAGAATGGTAATCAGCCGAGCAAAGTGGAAATCAAACAAGTAGAATGGTAATTAGACAATCAAAAAGGTAATCAACCGAGCAGAGTAGTAATCAAACAAGCAGAATGGTAATCAGCCGAGCATAGTGGAAACCAGACAAACAGAATGGTAATCAGACAAACATAATGGTAATAAGACAAACATAATAGTAATCAAACAAATAAAATGGTAATCAGTTAAGCAGAGTGGTAATAAGAAAACCATAGAAAATAAAGTGATAGTCAAACAGACAGACTAACAGAACAGACAAGCATATAGTTAGAGTAATAGTCAAAGAGACTGACTGACAGTTAGACAAGCAGACGTTAGACAAGCAGACAGTAATACAAGTAGACAAAATAGACTGACACATTAACAAACACTTCATAGTGCAAGCATAATGCACATATCTCATTTCAAGCAGACAGAAGCTCACCTGGTTCACTACCATCACTTTTACCCTTCAAACTTTGGGTAAAAGTGATGGGGGCAACTGTGAATACATGATTTTGCAACATAACAAACTCAGATCATGACAGACTGATTGGCAATCGACCTGGGATCAAAGTCGACTCCGAATATAGATAAACCAGATCATGCCAACCTAATCAGCATCAACCCGAGGTCAAACCACTTCTAATCAAGTGAATCAGACCAAAAAAGCATCAAGACAAATCTGGTGGCACCTAAGCTAGGCCTTGGCGGCAGTGCCAAGCCTAGCTGGGGGTGCCGCCAGTGCACAAATAGCCCTGGGAGTCACCGCCACCCAGGCAAGCCACTGTTGCGAGCCAAGCATGATCCTACTGCCAAG
Organism: Aleurites moluccanus; assembly: GCA_948193065.1. NCBI lineage: Eukaryota > Viridiplantae > Streptophyta > Magnoliopsida > Malpighiales > Euphorbiaceae > Aleurites > Aleurites moluccanus. The sequence continues at coordinate 12,405 of CANXYC010394146.1, forward strand.
ATTTTTGCCTTCTACCACCAAACTTTAGTCTGTGAATCACACATTGAATTCTAGTCTGCTTTTTTGGTCAGACATTTCCCTATAAATACAAGGCTCAAATTCACTTCAAAGGACACCAACACAAACTCTCATTGAGTACCAGAATAACTAAGTCAAATTTTCCTTAATTGGTTTCTCCCTATGTTCAACATTATTTATTAAAAGCAGTTCATCTCTCTTTGATTTCGAACATATTTCTCCAATTTTATTTGAATGGGAGGAATAGAAGACCTAGAGCGATCTCTCTTTGAGTTAATCTATAAGCATCACTGTCATATCCATCCGAGCAAACTCCAACAAGGCATCCCCCGCACTATTCAATCAAATCAACTCGAAGCACATCGTCATGCTGACAAATCAACCCGAAGCACACTATAATAATGGCCAATCAACTCAAATCACGTCATAGTGCTAGTGAACCAAATCAAAGCATGTCGTAGTGCTGATCTTATTCAACCAAAGTGGAACTCCAATCCGAACGAACCTTAAGAAGTCGTCCCACTCAAACCAAGGTATTGTATTCATACCTCAAAATTAATTGGTTTAAATCAATTAAAAGAACTACAAAATCAATATTTTCTTAAAATCAAATCAAACCACTTTCGCAAGAAGTGAGAACTGTGTGGGTTTTGATTCTCATTCAACGAGATACGCAAGCAAGCTGTCTCATAGCTTCAAATACAAAAAACCAAAAACTCTCTTTTTTCTTGGGGAATGTTTGGTTAACCTAGAATTTCCATTGAGGGCTAGAGTTAATATCCCATATTATTGGCTTTTTAATGTAAACTAAACCTTTTTACCTTATGTTCCTTATTTTATGAATGTTTATATTACTTGTATTATTATATATATATTCATGCATTGTATAACTTGTCATCCTTATAACTTGTTCATGAAATCCAATTTTTATAAATAAATTGTTAAATGGAAAGCCAAAGTTTGAGTTATTGTGAACCGAAAACCTAGTCCCAGAGTTCAGTCCCGGTTCGAAGGCCTAGTGATTTTATCCTTATGCTATAAATTTGAGTCATTGGGTTTTCCTTTCTTTTCCCTTAAAAATGAAAGTGGCAACTCTATCGATTTTCAAAAATCAAAGAAACAATTTGGCTAAAGCTGCCTTTAGCCAGTAGGAATTTGTTCCCTTTTGATTTGAGCATCTTGATGCTTAGGCTAGGCCTCACACTCGCCTGAGCACTAAGATGCTCAAATCAAAAGGGTAAATTCTCACGGACTCAAGGCGGCTTTGGCCAAATTGTTTCTTTGACCTTTGTTTGAAAATTGATAGAGTCACCACCTTCATTTTTAAGGAAAAAATGAAGAAAATCTAATTTGACTATAATTTATAGCACAAGGATAAAATTACTAGACCTTTGAACCAGGACTGAGCTCGGGGACTAAGTTTTCGGTTTACAATTACTCAAACTTTGACTTTCCATTTAACATTGATTTATGAAAATAAAGTTTCATGAATAACTTATAAGAATGACATTAATAAGATGGATAGAAAATATAAAATGCATGAACAATAAAGTAAGTAATACAACATTCATAGAGTAAATAAAAAGGTTTATTACATCAAAAAGCCAATAACATGAGATATTAACTCTAGCCCTTAATTGGAATTCTAGGTTAACCATACATTCCCCAAAAGAATATTATAACATATTAATTTAAGAAAAGGGAGAGTTTTTGGTGTTTTTAGATTTGAAACTATGAAACAGCTTGACTACATATCCTATTGAATGGGAATCAAAACCCAAGCAGTTCTCCCTTCTTACGAAGGGGGTTTGATTCGATTTTAAGAAAAGATTGATTTTGTGGTTCTTTTAAATGATCTAAACTAATTAATTTCGAGGTACAAACAAGATGCCTTGGTTTGAGAGGGACACCTTTTTCGAAGGGGTCGGGTCTTGCCTAATAGGGAATGACTTCTTAGAGCTCGCCCAGATTGGAGTTCCACTTTGAATTTGGTAAAGGAAATAAAAGATGACTTCTTTGAGCTCGCCTTGATCGGAGTTCCACTTTGATTGAGTAGGATTAACACTATGACATTCTTTGAGTTGATTTTGCCTGCATAATAGTGTACTTCGAGTTATTGGTTCTAGATTGACTCAAAGAAAGATCACTCTAGGTCTTTTATCCCTCCAACTCAAAGAGAGTTAAAGAAATCGGTTTGAAATAAAAGAGAAATGAACCGCTTATGAACAAGAATATCAAATAAGGAGGGAGAAAGGAGAGCCAACTAAGAAAAATTTGACTTAATTGTTCTATAACTCAATGAGAGTCGGTGTCCTTTGAAGTGAATTTGAAAACTGTATTTATAGGGAAAAGTCTGAGGGAAAACCATATTGAAATTTGATATGGGATTCACGTTCTGGATTTGGTGACACCTGAGCTGAAGCTTGGGGACAGGAGACAGACATCTTGGCTGCAGAACTTGGCTTTACTGGCAGCAACACTTGTTCTTGGTGGAGGCACTGCCAAGTGTTGCTTGTGGCACTAGAGGCGCCACCACCTAGATATGGCATTGTAACTAATGCTAAGGTGGTTGCCACTAGGTTTGTCTTAATACTTATTCGGTCTGATTCACTCAATTTGAAGTGGTTTGACCTCCAGATGATGTCGATTAGCTTGGCACGGTATGGTTTGTCAGTATTCGGAGTCGACTTTGACTTTCGATTGATTGCTAATTAGTTTGGGATGACCCGAGTCTACTTGGGGTATAAAATCACATGTTCACAGTATGGTATGACCATAATATTTGCAATATTTACATTTTATCATCCTTTGAGGATCTAATACTCTTTTTTCAAAGAAGGAGTTAACCTTCTTGACTTTTAAATTAGTATTGTATATTAATCCAACTTTGTCAAAAATTTCTCTTTGTCAAGTTATAATATATTTAAAAGTTTTGCTTCCTTTACGTACTTACTTAAAGTTCATTTGAATCTTTAAGCTATCTCTCAACTTTGTCATGTTCAATTACGAGTTTTGAAAAATTATTTTGTAAATTTACAAGTTGAGATGAGAGTTTCTCTTTTACTTTTTTAAAATTATCTTTTTTCCCAAATCATCTCATATTTAAGCTTCAATTTGCATAAATTTTTCTTTAAAACTTTGTTTTCTTTTGAAACATTTAGAAAAATTTTCATAAGGTTTTTAAATGCATTATGTAATTCATTGTCAAGACCCGTTTCCGGATCGCGACGGTCCTAGGGTGTGGGAGATGCCAGAGGCGATCGGCACCCATAGAACCTTTCAATCACATCAATACAATCTCATACTAAATCAATATCGCAGCGAAATCATTTACCATCAATTACATATTAGACTTTAATCATACACTCACATAAGCACTATTCATTCTATTACTCTATCATTTATTCTGTAACTTTCTGTAATTTTCATAATCTTATATATTTATACTCCAAATATCCATACATACATGTTCATAAGCTAACTATACCATACATAACCCATGGAGCAGTTAAGATATGAACATACAAAATAATACAGTGTTAAATAATTACAATGATATAAAAACTACAGAATCCACAGAGAGTCAAAATGCTGGGATATCTACCTCCTACTCTGTACTTGGAGAGGGAAACAGTGAGCGGGTGAGTATATATGATACTCAGTGAATATAATATGCATCGATCAATAAAATAGGTAATGAAATATCAATAAACAATAGGTAGATGAGATAAATAAATCAATTTGCTCAAAATCTTTGGATATAGAGTCAAGTATAGAATATGACTGTAAAGTCAGTACTCATATCAAGGAAGATATATCACATGGATAAGATAGATAATGATAGATATAGAGCCATATGCATAGAAATGTGTCAAGCAGAAATCAATCTCATATCAATAAACATAAGACGGATCAGGTCTTATGACTATAACTGATATTCCTATCCAATTAATACATTGTGCACAATGCCGACAGTATGTACTCACTACCCTGTCGGGGCTATAGCTCTATCAAATCACATCGAAATCAATAGAATCAATAAGCACATCAATAGATACCATTTCATAATAATGGCATCACCAAGTATCAATAACTCATCATCAATCAATTCAATGAGCAATAGAAGCAATAGGATATCAATAACAATTGATTATACAATGACCAAAGGTCTAGCAACCAACAATGGGATCAAACATAAGTTAGTCATTTACGGATAAAAAGTTGACACAATTGGTATGCCATTGCCGCTGGCGACGATGGCATTTAAATGGTTGGCCTATGGATTTTTGAGCTAGGCATTTTATCGAAATATTGTGTGCAACAATGAAATGACATTTTGGCAAGGTTCTGGTACAATGTTGATACTGCCCCAAATATCAATAAACACACAAATTGTAAGCAATTCCATAGGCATTATATACTCATCAATAAATAACATTAAATTGATCAAATTGGCTTGGAAAAAAAAGCCAAAATGAAGTAAAAAATCAAAGGCAATTTGCCCTAATGTGGTTCGGCCACTTTGGCCTTTTTGCATATGAATTTCAATTGACATTTTAACACTTTAGGCATAACATATGATGCATAAAAGACTCACCTAGCACTCCAAATCTCCTAGCAAAATTGATTTACTACCAATTTCTTTAATTTCCTCAAAGTAGGCAAAATATGCAATTTTCTTCAATTGAATTTTCTACAATAATTCAACCATAGAATATTCATCAATTAACTTATTTTATACTCAATTTATACATACTAATCCAATTTCAACAAATCATCTCTTTAAACTTAGGTTTAGGGTTGGAAAATTGGGCAAAAATGCTATATGCATCAATTGATGCAATTAAATACATTACCCAATCTTACTAACATCTAATAACTCTAAATCAATCATAAAATCAGACAAAGCAACAATTTACCTCAAATTGGTACTTTGGCTGAAAATTCCAAGTACTTTGTTCTTGAAAATTTTTTATTCTCCAAGGTTGCAAATGGATGGAGGATGCAAGATTCAAGGTTTGAATCAAGTTTTCATGGTTTTTCCTTAGCAAAATTGAAGAAAAATTAAAGGAAATGGATGGGATGAAGAACAAAAAAAATTCTAAGTGTGGCTTATATAGTAAGTCACATTTAGCAAATTTCACTTTGGTCCTTAAACTTTCCTTAAATTGTGCTTTTGCCACATTTTCCTTCGGTAATTTATTCTGACAATTCCGTCTGGATTTGGATTTCAAAGTGAATATTTAAACATCTTATTTTTATTAATACTTTATAATAAAAATAGTTTCAGAACCGTTCTGAAACTCGGACTGTCCAAATTCTACTATACCCCTAAAGTTCCATTTATTTATGATTTTGCCATTGCTTAATTTATCAGTGTTCTTAAATATTTTTCACCTCTTTATTTTTACTATATTTACACATGTATATACATAATCATTTACCCCTTAGTCAGAATCAGAAATTCATCTGTCGACCGGGCTGCTATTTTTGCATCAGCGATGTCGACTCCAACAATTTCCGGAAAAGTTTTTCGTTTCGCTCTAACTAAGTTTTTAAAATTATATTTTTCATTTTGATAATTTCAAACCATATACTGAGAACTTTAATCATACAAACATGATAAGCTTTTATAGGGTATTACATTCTACCCTCCTTCAAATAAATTCATCCTCGAATTTAAAATACATACATACATATATACATCAATGATGGAACAGGAATGGATATTTGTCCTTCATGTCCTGCTAGCTTTCCCATGTGCACTCTTCCATCAACTGATTCCTCCATAGCACTTTAACCATTGGGATTTCTTTGTTTCTCAGTTACCTGACTTATCTATCTATAATTTCCACTAGTAGTTCCTCAAATGACAAGTCTTCATTAACCCAATATCTTGTACCTCTAATACATGCTATAGATCAGATACATATTTCCTCAGTATAGAAATATGAAACACCGGATGAACATGGTTCAAATTTGGTGGAAGAGCCAATCTTTAAGCCACATTGTCAATCTTATCAAGTATCTCAAATAGGCCAACAAATCTTAGTGACAGCTTCCCTTTCTTTCCAAATCTCATAACACCTCTCATTGGTGAGATCTTAAGAAAGACATGGTCACCAACTGCAAAATGAACATCCTTCCACTTTGGATCAGCATAACTCTTATGTCTGCTGAAAGCGATCATCATTCGATCTCTAATGATAGGCACATTTTCCACTATTTTCCTTATCAATTATGGTCCCTCTATCCGTTTCTCTCCTGGTTCCACCCAACACACTGTAGATCTACATTTCCTACCATACGGTGCTTCATATGGAGCCATTCCAATAGAAAAATGGTAACTGTTGTTGTAGGAGAATTCAATCAGTGGCAAATACTGATCCCAGTTACCTTTAAAATTCAGACCACATAATCTCAACATATCCTCCAAAGTCTGGATAGTCCTCTCTGACTATCCATCGGTCTATAAATGGAAAGTTGTACTGAACCTTAACTAGGTACCCATAGCTTCCTGGAGCTTCTGCCAAAATCAAGAGGTAAACTGCGTACCCCTATCCGATATGATTATCACTAACACTCCATGAAGCCTTACAATCTTGTCCACGTACAACTGTGCATACTAAGTTGCAGATTAAGTAGTCTTCACTTCTAGGAAATGAGCAGATTTTGTCAATAGATCTACAATAACTCATATGGAATCATAACCCCTTGTAGTCTTCGGTAAACTGACTACAAAATCCATAGTGATCTGCTCCTATTTCCACTCTGGCAACTCAATTTCCTAAAACAAGCCAGACGACTTCTAATGCTTAGACTTAACCTGTTGATAGGCTAAACATGTAGAGACAAATTGAGCTATATCCCTCTTCATACCAGACCACTAATACACATCTCTCAAATCATGGTACATCTTAGTAATCCCAGGATGTACACTATATGATGAATAATGAGCATCTCTCATAATCTGATCTCGTAGGATATTAATGTTAGGTACACATATCCACTTCCCACATTTCAATACATCATTCTCTACTGTGAACTCTGCTGCCTTACCATTCAAAACATCACCCTTTAGCTTCAATAGATATGGATCCCTATCCTGTGCCACCTCAATGTCATCAATTAATAGTGGCTTAGCCCGAAATTAGGCTATCAGAGCCTGGTTTCAATCCAGGGATCCCAAATCCAACTCTACACCTATATCAGCTAGCTCCTGCATCTTATGGATTAAAGGTCTCCTGACAACCGAGATATGAGCTAGATTGCCCATAGATTTCCGGCTCAGTGCATCAGCTACTACATTAGCTTTGCGCAGATGGTAAAGGATTTAACAATCATAAACCTTTAGCAATTTAACCCACCTGTGTTGTTGGAGGTTCAGATCCTTCTGCTGAAGTATATATTGCAAACTCTTATAATCAGTATATATCTCGCATTTAGACCCATACAAATAATGCCTTCATATCTTTAGCGCAAACATTATTGCTACCATCTCTAAATCATGTGTTGGATAGTTTCCCTCATGCTTCTTTAATTGTTGAGAAGTATAGGCAATTACTCTCCGAAGCTACATCAAAACACATCCCAATCCAATTCGGGAAGCATCACAGTACACTGTAAACTTCTCATCCTCTGATGGCAATACTAATACTGGAGCACTCGTGAGGCAAGATTTCAAAGTCTAAAAACTACTCTCACATTCATCAGTCCACAGATATCTCTCCTGTTTCATAGTCAACTTAGTCAACGGAGCAGCAATTTTAGAGAAATCCTTCACAAATCTTCTGTAGTATCCTGCCATACCAAGGAAACTACGGATCTCTGAAACACTAGAAGGTTGAGGCCAATTTGCAAGTGTTTCAATCTTCTGAAGCTCTACCATAATGCCATCCTTACAAATCACATGACCCAGAAAACACACTTCAGTTAGCCAGAACCGGCATTTAGACAACTTAGCATACAGCTGATGCTCTCGAAGTGTCTGCAATACAATCCTCAGATGCTCTGAGTGCTCTTCCTCACTCCTGGAATAGATAAGAATGTCATCAATGAACAATGTGACAAACTTATCAAAGAATGGCCTAAACACCCTGTTCATCAGATCCATAAATGCAACAGGTGCATTAGTCAACCCGAATGGCAACACTAAAAACTCATAATGTCTATATCGGGTCCTAAAAGCATTCTTAGGTATATCACCCTTCTTGATTCTCAACTAGTGATACCCATATCTCAAGTCAATCTTAGAGTAATGATTGGCACCCTGCAACTGATCAAACATATCATCAATCCGTGGCAACGGATATCTATTCTTCACTATCAGCTTGTTCAACTGCCTATAATCATTGCACATTCTCAGAGAGTCATCCTTCTTTTTCACAAACAGCACTGGAGCACCCCACGAAGACTTGCTCGTTCTAATAAATCCTCTATCCAATAACTCCTACAACTGCACCTTTAACTCTTTTAACTCTGCTGGTGTCATTCTGTACGGAGGAATGGATATCGGATTGGTGCCTGAATATATCTCAATCTCAAACTCTATCTCCCTATCTGGCGGTAATCCTAGCAATTCTTCAGGGAAGACATCAGAGAATTCCTGAACTACTAGTATCTGATCAATATCTATAGAAATCTTTTGCACGTCAATCACATGAGCCAGGTATGCTAAACAACCTTTCCCTATCATCCTTCTAGTCTTGATAGCAAAAACAAAACTGATTTCAAACTCCCATCGATTACCTAGGAATTCAAATTCAGGCTGCCCCTCAGACTGGAATTTAACCCTCTTTCTATAACAACCAATAACTGCTCGATGTGTCGTTAGTCAATCCATACCAAGGATCACATTAAGCTCTAACACATACAGTTCAATCAAATTAGCACGAAGAATGTTATCATCTATCTCAATCACACAATCAGGGTAATTATAATCCACTTCTATACTCTCCCCCATAGGTGTAGCTATCTCAAGAGGCATACTTAATAATTGTCTATCTTTATTTAACTTAGGTGCAAACTGAGGTGAAACAAATGAATGTGTAGCACCAGAGTCAAATAAAGCATCAGCAATCTCATTCTGTATCAAAATAGTACCTGTGACCATATTGCCAGATCCCTATGCCTCCTGAGTGTTCACAGCAAAGACTCGCCCCTAGCCTCTTCCTGTTGGGGCCTGACTGCTGCTCGAGGCCTGTTTTCTGCCTTTGCCCCTACTAGGAGCTTCTCTGGCAATATTTTGGCTCATCTGAATAGTAGGCTGAGAAACTATAGCAGATGGCTACTGATCACCCCATAAGGGACATCTACTAATAAAATGACCATATTGCCCACATTTCAAACAAGCACCTGACTGTCGTCGACACTCCCCACAGTGCCTTATACCACAAAAACTACAAGTAGGCATAATGGGCATCTATGTAGCAGGTATAGGGAAACCCTGAGAATAAGAAGGTACAAACTGCACTGAAGGTCCTCTACTTTGTGTCCTACTCCTCTGACTGCCAGACGGAGGTCTTCGATCAAACCTGGGTACTGGCTCAATCTGTCTAGGATGGGAGCTGCTCTCCCCCCTCTTACTCTGTGATCCAGGTCCTCCCTTCCTCTTCTGATCCCTCTTATCTCTCTTTGACTTGTATTTCTCTTCCATCTGATTAGCCTTATCAATGATGGTAGTCAGAGATGTGAACTCTGTAGCCAGAAGGGCATTATACAATGAAGCATGCAAACCCCTCCTGAACCTGGTAATCAAATCTGCCTTAGTAGGAGCAATCTATGTAGCATACCTACTCAATCTGATAAACTCCTCAGCATATTCCTCAACTGATCTGATACCCTGCTCAAGCTATTCAAACTGTATCAAATTCCTGGTATTTACCCCTTCTGTCAGGAACTCATCAATCAATCCCTGTCTAAACTCAGCCCAAGTAGGAAGAGGATCACCATACAATCTAGGCTCCATCCTATGAGAAAACCATGTCCAAGATTTCCCCTTTAGTAATAAACCCACTAGCTCAACTGCTCTAATATCAGAACAAGGTAGTCTCTTAACTACCTTCTTAACCTGCTCAAGAAAATCATTCGGCTCATTGCCTCTATCACCTCTGAACTCTAGCAAGTTTAGCTTCAAAAGGCTAAACATAGAAACTTCGCTCTCATCAATAACTCGACGATCTCCCTACACAACAAGCTCTTCAAGAACCACAGTTGGTTGTACAAGAGCTGGAGCAATAGGTACTGTAACGGGTGCAACAAGAGGTGGCACTGCTGCTGGCACTAGAGATGGCGGTACATTCTATCATTCCCACCTCAAATCTGCTAGTTCCCTATGCAAATCCATCATTCCCCGCATCATCTCTATCCTCCAGGGGTCATCACTCCTTTTTGCCTCCTCTGTAGTCCATCGAGATCTGGACGGTCCCTCAAAAATAGAAAATTCTCTGACCAAAGACTCATTAGATGCTACCTCTGCCTCTCTGGTATCCCTATCTCTGTCGTCAGACATCTCTGTAAACTGTCAAAAAATAAAACACGTATTCAATATATTACAGATATGCAGAATACTTATACACATACTTGATGAATTCAACAAAATACGGTACAGGAATTCCTATACTCCATGGTCTACTTAACTCTACCCATACTGTACTTAGCTACTATTCCTCTATAACCTAGGCTCAGATGTCTGATATATGTAACATATGCTCTGATATCTATAAACCAGAGCTCTGATATTTGTAATCAAGGCATTGATACCACCTCTGTCACGACCCGTTTCTAGATCGCGATGGTCCTAGGGTGTGGGAGATGCTAGAGGCGACCGGCACCCGTAGAACCCTTCAATCACATCAATACAATCTCATACTAAATCAATATCGCAGTAGAATCATCTACCATCAATTATATATCAGACTTTAATCATACACTCACATAAGCACTATTTATTTTGTTACTCTGTCATTTATTATGGAACTTTCTGTAATTTCCATAATCTTATACATTTATACTACAAATATCCATACATACATGTTCATAATCTAACTATACCATACATAACCCATGGAGCAGCTAGGATATGAACATACAAAATAATACAGTGTTAAATAATTACACTGATATAAAAATTGCAGAATCCACAGAGAGTCAAAATGTTGGGATATCTGCCTCTTAATCTATACCTGGAGAGGGAAATAGTGAGAGGGTGAGTATATATGATACTCAGTGAATCTAATATGCATCGACCAATAAATAAGGTAATGGAATATCAATTAACAATAGATAGATGAGATAAATAAATCAAACTGCTCAAAATCTCTGAATACAGAGTCAAGTACAGAATATGACTGTAAAGTTAGTACTCATATCAAGAAAGATATATCACATTGATAAGATAGATAATGATAGATATAGAGCCATACGCATAGAAATGTGTCAAGCACAAATCAATCCCATATCAATAAACATAAGACTGATCAGGTCTTATGACTATGACTGATATCCCTTCCCAGTTAGGGCATAATAACAATACATTGTGCATAATGTCGACAGTATGTACTCACTATCCTGTCGGGGTGGCAACTCTATCAAATCACATCGAAATCAATAGAATCAATAAACATATCAATAGATACCATTTCATAATAATGGCATCACCAAGTATTAATAACTCATCATTAATCAATTCAATGAGCAATAGAAGCAATAGGATATCGATAACAATTGATTATACAATGACCAAAGGTCTAGCAACCAACAATGGGATCAAACATAAGTTGGTCATTTACGGATAAAAAGTAGACGCAACGATGGCATTCAAATGGTTGGCCTATGGATTTTTGAGCTAGACATTTTATCGAACACATTGTGTGTAACAATGAAATAACATTTTGGCAAGGTTTTGGTGCAACATTAACATTGCTCCAAATATCAATAAACACACACATTGTAAGCAATTCCATAGGCATTATATACTCATCAATAAATAACATTAAATGGATCAAATTGGCTTAGGAAAAACAAGCCAAAATGAAGCAAAAAATCAAAGGCAATTTGCCCTAATGTGGTTCGGCCACTTTGGCCTTTTTGCATATGAATTCCAATTGACATTTTAACAATTTAGGCATAACATATAATGTATAAAAAACTCACCTAGCACTCCAAATCACCTAGCAAAATTGGTTTGCCACCAACTTCTTCAATTTCCTCAAAGTAGGCAAAATGTGCAATTTTCTTCAATTGAATTTTCTACAACAATTCAACCATAAAATATTCATCAATTAACTTCCAGTTAACTTATTTTATACTCAATTTACACATACTAATCCAATTTCAACAAATCATCTCTTACAACTTAGGTTTAGGGTTTGAAAATTGGGCAAAAACATTATATGCATCAATTGATGCAATTAAACACATTACCCAATCTTACTAACATTTAATAACCCTAAATCAATCATAAAATCAAACAAAGCAACAATTTATCTCAAATTGGTGCTTTGGCTGAAAATTTCAAGTGCTTTGTTCTTGAAAATTTTTTATTCTCCAAGGTTGCAAATGGATAAAGGATGGAAGATTCAATATTTGAATCAAGTTTCCATAGTTTTTTCTTAGCAAAATTGAAGAAAAATCAAAGCAAATGGATCGGAGAAATTTCAGACAAGGAAGAACAAATGAAGAACAAAAAAAATTCTAAGTGTGGCTTATATAGTAAGTCACATTTGAAAAATTTCACTTTGATCCTTAAACTTTCCTTAAATTGTGCTTTGGTGTAATACCCTAGGCAACTCTATCTTAAATGCATGATATAGTTCTCAGTTTATAGTTTGAAATCATTGAAATGACTATAAATAATTTTAGAGATACAGTTAGAATGCAAATGAGATACTTTTCCGGAAATCGTCGGTGTCGAAAACACTGCCGAGAAAATAGCAGTCCGGTCAATAGATGAATTTCTGATTCTGATCAAGGGGTAAATAACCATACATATGCATGTGTAATTATGGTGAAAAGAAAGAGGTAAAAAATATTTAAGAACACTGAAAAAGTAAGTGATGACAAAATCATAAATAAATAAAACTTTGAAGGGTATAATGGAAAGTGGTCTGTCTGAGTTTCAGAATGGTTCTAAAACTATTTTTATAATTAAGTATAAATAAAATAATTTTGAAACTACTTTTATAATTAAGTATAAAAAAAATAAGCCTTTTAAATCCCCACTTTGAAATCAAATTCTCAACAAAATTGTCAGAATAAATTACAGAAGAAGTTGCGGCCAAAGTAGAATTACTTGATAGTTTAAGGACCAAAATAAAATTTATCATTATGACTTAATATATAAGCATGCCTTAGCAAAAATTTGCTCGCTTCTTCCTTCTTCCTTGTATTGGCCGAACCATCTCCCATCTTTTCCTCCACCATTTTCAAACAATTTCCTTAAAGAAAACCATAGAAAACTTGAATTTAACCTTGCATCTTCCATTTCCAAGCTATTTCTTCCTTAAAATCACAAAAGAAATCAAGGATTTTCTTCATTGGAATTTCGGATGGAATCTCACCTTGAGGTAATAAGTTAGTTTGTTTGATTTTATGGTTAGTTTAGATGATTTAGATGATGAGTTAGATGGATTTTGTGTTTGATTGCATCAATTGATGCATTTGAACACTTTTCCCTCATTTTCAAACCCTAAGTGAAGTTGTTTGATTTGGCTATGTAATTTAGTATTGGTTTATGTTATTTAATCTTAGAATATGTTAATTGGAGGCTAATGGTGTAATGCCCCATATTTATGCATAACAAGTTTTTGAGAAATAAGTTCTCAGTATATGGATTAAAAATATCGAAATGACCAATAATAATTTTAGAAGCTCAGTTAGAGTGAAAACGAGAAAATTTTTCGAAAATCGTCGGTACCGATATCGCTGCCGAAAAATAGCGGAACGGTCGACGGATGAATTTCCGAATTTGGATAGAGGGTAAATGATAAGATATATTTATGTGTGAATACAGTAAAAATAAATATGAGAAAATATTTAAGAACACTGATAAAGTAAGTGATGGCAAAACCGTAAATAAAGGGTATTTTCGGTGAATAATGAATTTTGACTGTCCAAGTTTCAGAATGGCTCTGAAACTATTTTTATTAAATAGTATTAATTAAAATATGATGTTTAAATATTCACTTTGAATTCTAATTCCCGATGGAACTACCGGAATGATTTACCGAGCGAAAAAGGACCAAAAGCAAATTTTGAAAAATTTGAGGACTAAAGTGTAATTTGCCTATTTTGTCTTATTATATAAGCATAAATTTGAGCAAAATTCTGCATTTTTCCTTGTTATTGCCGTGAGCCATGTTCTTTCATTTCTTTCTTCCTTTTTGATTTTTCTAAGTTAGA